>CABHPP010121757.1:0-40750 GCA_902168425.1 Peromyscus attwateri | reverse complement strand
AGATCTACCTGCATCTGCCTCCTGAGTGGGGATTAAAGACGTGCCCCATTGTGCCTGGCAATATTTTAAGAGAAATTTAATATAAAATAATATTCACCAAAAAAGAGGAATTCTATTAATCTTAGGAGTTAAAACCACCTTGTAGAATGGTGCATGGCTGCCTGTCCTTCCTGGGTATGGCTGACCTGAATGTGAAGACTGGAACGTGGCACCTCGAGTCTTAGCTGCTCTTCTGGACTTGGCACTTTACTTTCCCTTGTAGTAATTCGATGTCGAGGACCACGAGAGCCCCTCTAGAAGGGGTTCCCATTTAGAAATGGGAATGCAACTGTTTTAAGAGGCTTGTAGTTTGTGAATTTAACACATTAAGAAAATACAGTGAGGGAGGTAAGAGAGATGGCTCAGTGGGTAAGAGCACTTGCTGCTCTTCCAGAGGATCCAAGTTCAGTTCCCAGCACCACTGCTGGATGGCGCCCAACTGCTTGTAACTCCGGCATCAGGGAATCCAGTGCCCTCTTCTGGCCTCTGAGAGTACACACACACACACACACACACACACACACACACACACACGTTAAAGAAGTACAAGTTTGTTGAATTCTTCACCCTTTGGATTTTCACTCCACGATAGCAGCTGTGCTTGGGAGAGGCCAGCACTTGCTTTCTATGATTCCTTGATTTAACTGTTCAGGGTTGTTTATGTATCCCTATCATCATCATTTTCCTCAGTTTTTTTTTTCAAAGAGAAACCATGGGTGTCAAAGAATTAAAAACAGACTGTCACTGCTGACCTGAAGATGAGTTTAAGTGGGGTCGAGCTAGTTACGACCCTGCCCCCCCCCCTCCACAATAGCATTGTGAATTCCTTGGTTTCAATTGCTCAGGGGTCCTTGGGGGATTTATTAGCTTAACAATTTATTAAATTCCTTAAAGTTAAAAACCATGAGCCAGTAAAAGACTATCATTAGCAATAGCTCATTTAGACTCCTATGAGGCTAAGAGGCTGGGAACAACCATTTTTGTTGAGTGGTTCCGATTGATCTGTAGTGTCTCTGAACGCCTGGATTCCATCGTCCTTTGCTAAACATGATCGTCCTTTGCTAAACATGAAACAGATCACTTGGTTGGCTGAGTTCTTTTGAGGATGTTTTTCCCCTGCAGAAGCTGTATGCATGGCAGCTTCAGGGCAGCTTGACACGGAGCTGATGTTGCCGCTTTACTCGATCACTTCAGGAATCTAAACGTACAGGCCATTGTATTATACACTGAGGCACATTCTCTGCTTCTGATCCTAGCTTGGAATTTCATTGCTTAGTGTGTGTAATGCAGCTCTCAGATCACATAGTAATAATTATTAAATTCACTAGGAAAAAGTCATTTTCTACTCAGACTAGGCGTAGCCAGTAAAAACAAGCCTTGCATGGAGGGGACAGCATGAATGTCAGTTGCCAGGTATTTGCTGAGTGAGACACCTCTGTGAGAGCCACAGAAGGTTGGAGAACATGGCTTTGTTTTCTGTTCCCATTTAAATAGATGGGGTTTCTCGCTTGCTTTGATTGGCAGGGTTGATGAAGATCAGTTAGGTAAAGGTTGGCAAATGTCATGAGCTAAGAAGTCACTTGGGAAGCTTGTTGGACTGAAAGTTTTCAGTTTCCTGGTGAGCAGCTACACCCACAGGCAGCATTAGCCATGCAGTGCGTGACCTTCTCTGTGGCATCCTGCCACCCCGTTCTCTGGCCCCCAGCCAGAAGTAATGGCATCAGGCCAGCCATAAATTAGCCAAAGGATTCCTAGTCTAGTTCTGGCTCCTGAAAGCACAAGTGTCTTTAGTAATAAGGAGTTTCTGCTCATTTTCTGGGCAGGTTGCTCGCTTAACCCATCTTCTTCTTTTCTGGTCCTTGCGAGTGGCGAGTCCAGTAGAAACAAAGAAGAAATTGGTTTCGGAGCCAAAAGGGAACACACACAAACCCAGCGCTGCTCTCTGAATTCAACAAGCTCTCTCCTTTATTGAGTTTGAGCATTTGTTTTAGAAAAAGTGGGAATTCGTCAAGTTCAGGAGGAAACTTTAAATCACTGCTGGAACATCTTCATTCTCTAATTAAAACAAGACACGGAGCACTCTAAATGCCATAAGTCCATCATGTTTATTTAAATTGAAATTAAACAATAGGCTGGAATGTCCGTCTCTCCCGTCTCCTTTTCTCTGTCTCTTTCCCTCCCTCCTTCTCTTCTTCCATCCCTCTTCTCCTCCCCTTTCTTCTTCCCTTCTTTCATAGGATCCCAGGTGGCCTCAATCTTGTGATCCTCTTGCCTCAATCTCCTCAGATCACAGGTATGCATATCATACGAGGATACTTTTCCTTTTGTTAGATAAAGGTTCAGTGGAGTTCTGCCCAAAGAATACTTCTAATTATTCTGTTCATACATGCCAATGAATACCATAGTCTTGTGTTTCCTTGGCTACGGAGTATGTTTATAGGGTTGTGACTACATAACAAGAGAAATACTTGCTCTTTCTGTCTTAGCTGTGTTCTCTTTAATGGCTTCCTTCACCACACAGGATGCTGAAGGTAAATTGGGAGAGGTTCCATCTATTGGGAGGCTCGGACCTACATATCTTCTCCTGATGGCTCCCTCATACTCCTAAGCAGACCTAGAAGTGAATAATCTCAATGGATGATTGCTCTTCCGTTCTTGACAGTTACCTTTCTCGGCTGCATGGTTAGCAGATGATTTTTCTTAGAGCGTGGAGTAGAAGGCAGCTCACTTCCCAGTGTTAGCTCCTGCTAGAGGTGAAGATTTTAGCAAAGTAAAACTTGTTCCCAGTTCTTCCAGCCCGAGGATGCTTACTTCCCAGTCTTCATTTCCTGAGGAAGCAGCAGGCAAACCAGGCTGCATCTTTCACTGTTTGAATTGCCTTCCAGGGATAGTACCGCCGCTGTCGTTATGGTGTGCACCTCCCTTTGTACCTGGAAGGGCCCAGGGAAGCATGGGTCCCAGAACACATTATTGTTCCAGAGGGCTGTCTCACATGTGACTTCCACAGGGGACAGTATTTGACGCAGCAGGATTTCCCTGCTCAGCTTTTTTTTGCAGATCTCCTTCTGGTGTTACTGGTGTCTGTTTTGATGGTTAATTTCTGCTAACCTCTGAAGGGACGAGGCTCAGGAGTTAGACCTTGATGTATTTTCTTCTATCCAGACCATGCTGAGTCTGCCTTGCTCTTATCCAGTCACTCTTAGGAAGGCTTTAGTGATCGCTTGGGGTCTTGCCTTGCCTCACTCTTCCTGCCTTTCAGTGGACTACTGTTCGTTTTCTAGGAAAAGGGAGATGAGGAGGTGTCTCTTGATAGGCCAGTGACACAGGCATCTCAGGTTCCTGCCTTTGCTAAAATTGAATTTTCAGGAATGCTTGAGGGGGGCTTGTGTCTTCGGTAGTTCTCCCACATTACCTTATGAGTGCGTCAGATCTCAGTGAACACAACAGGCCTGCCATGGAAATGTAAGTTCAACACAAGCTCTCTCTGGCTTTGGTTTCTGGCAGGAGCGAGTTTCCTGAGCTTATGCTGTATAGCTGTTTTGGAACCCTTGCTGCCTGGCAGCTCTATCCCTTTTGTTTATTTGGGTTTGTTTTATAGTCTCTGAAGAACTGGAAAGCTGCCACTGAAAATATCTCTGGTTCTCTTCATATGTGTGATATGATGGTTGGGCTGTTGCACACAGGTAGTGAGTGATGAGCAGTATACACAGTAGAGAAAGACTGGCATGGACTGGTCCCATCAGTATCTTGACTAGTAGTCATGGGAAGTAGACAGTTAATTGGACAGAGTTTTCTAGCAAGCAGGAAAATTATGACTAAACTTTGTCTAGGCTGATGCACTTCAGTGGAGTTACTTTTCTGGTTTAGGGTCAATTTATCAGGATCAAGAGTTTGCTGGCGATGCCATCGAGGAAAGTAGATGCCTTATGGTTGTGCATGTACACACGTAGGGTGAATGTTCAGAACAGGTCTGCAGACAGCTCCAGTCCTGTTGAATACCACTTCCTGGTTTTGCTCATGTTCAACATCTCTGATGCCCAGCCCCACCTCAGAGATGCTGAGTTTCTCGAAGGAGTAGGCTGTGGTACTGGAGTTTTAAGAGGTCCTTAGGTGATTCACGTATGTAGCCAAGACTGGGAACTGATGCTCTAGAAGGTACTAAAATTTTAAGATGTTATTTCTGCATTTAAGGAAATCACAGCATATTGCATAGACCAACACAGCATTACATAGGGAATATGAAATAGCAATATAAAACCACATAAGAAATGCCAAGAGACTTTCTTTTCTTTTGTACAGAATTTAAGTAAAAGAGGGTAGGTTAAATTATGTGAGGTTTAAACTGTGCACCAAGAGTTTTGATGGCAAATGGCAGTTGAGACCTCTGTAGAAAGACATACTTTATGTAGGGATCTATTTTTCTTCCTCCCCAAACACTGAAATCTAAGGGTCTTCCTTTGTAAAGGAAATCATCATGGATATGAATGGTGGGACCAGGTGTGTGGTTTGAATAGGTATGGCCCCCATAGACTTCATGTGTTTGAATGCTTGGCCTATAGCAAGTGGCACTATTAGGAAGTGTGCTTTTGTTGGAGTAGGTATGGCTTGTTGAAGGAAGTGTGTCACTGTGGAGGTGGGCTTTGAGGTCTCATGTATGCTCAAGCCATGTCCAGTGTGACAGTTCACTTCCTGTTGCCTGTGGATCAAGATGTAGAAGAACTCTCAGCTCCTTCTCCAGCACCTGTCTGCTTGCATGCTGCCATATTTCCTGCCATGATGATAATGAGCTAAACTTTTGAAACTGTTAGCCAGCCCCAATTAAATGTTTTCCTTTATAATAGTTGCTATGGTCATGGTGTCCCTTCACAGCAATAGAAACTCTAACTAAGACACCAGGAATAGCCTGGACAAAACTGTTAGAAGCTCAAACATCAAAGGCCTCATAGGCATGGGAAAACAGAATCTAAAGAATTAGCCTGGTTCCTGTTAACAGACTTGCCCAAAGACTCAGGACTTGGTAATAGCAGAGACCTCTGGAAATGGGGTGTTGGGGGGGCAGTGGAATAAGGAGAATGCATAGAAAGTCTTTTGAGGGAGCTCTTAGATCTTGAGCTTCTCTGCACCAGCTGGCAGAATCCTGAGGTTCATTCTACATGGAAAAGGTAACATGCACAGAGAAACAGGGGTGACTGGAAGATGTCCTGTGTGCTTTGTGGTTAGGTGGGCAGCCAGGGTTCAGAGTTCTGGTGTGTAGAGGTGCAGGGGAGTGAATATTGGGGGCAGCTAAACATTATGTTTCCATGCCCAGATACTTGCTACCTTAATATGAACACATGGGCAATGATCATGATGGTGATTATGTCAGCAGATCGGTTCTCAGGATGCTTTTTATACGCTAAGCACCGTCTTCCCTATCTGGTGAGCTTAGTTCTGTTATTATCTCACTTTGTAGATGTAGAAACTAAGGCACAGTGTGCTCAAGTACTTCATGGAGGTTTTCTGCATAAAAAATAATTTTGTTCATATACATGATTAATAAACATAAAAAGTTATTGCTGGTTTTATTCAGCTTTTTTTTTTGTTTCTTTGCACAAATCCAAGTAACAATAGGCTTTATATCATTTAACATCTAGTTCTATTTTTCTTCTGTTTAAAAGAGGCTCATATATCTTGACTACTGTCCGGCAAGGAGCAAGCGAAACGTTGAAATTGGTAGGTTAGGATCTGACTTTGCTACAGTGTGGGTGTGGGGGTTGAGAAGAAAGACAGGGAGGCCAAGGGTAAGGTGACTTCTAGGACAGGTATTTCTACTTGGAAGGTTGGTGAGGACACAGATTGTGGGAAACTGCCCCATAGGAGTTCTAACTTGTGGATCTGGGGTGAGACCTGGGAATTATTACTTCTGGAAAGTGCCGAAGTTGAGAACCACTGTGTCTGAAAAGTGTGAGAGTTAGTCTGTGGCGGTGTTGGGGACACAACAGGAAGGGTGAGGGTGAAGTCAGGGTGAATTGATAGGGATTGTGAGTCTTTGGAAATTCAGAAGAATGGGGAAGAATGAAGCTAGGGAAATAGTGAGGGAAGAAATAATGAATGAAGGGTAGGCTGAGGTATTTCCATGGAGTCCACTAGAGGTCATTGGTGACTTGCTGACCCAAAGGAAGGCAATTTTCATGGAAAAGCATGGTCAGAAATCTGTTAGATGACTAAGACTTCAAGATGTTATGACTAAATCCTTTCATGTCATGGAGGATGAATGGAGAATTCTTTAATCTCAGAACACTGGGTTAGAGTGTATATTCTGGTTTACTTTAGCTGGCTCTTTGATTTGGAATAGACTGGGCCCATGCTTACCACAATAGTCTTCCTCAGGAAAGACCACTCCAATCAGTTATTCAATACTAAATGGTCAGCCCTGAAAAGTAACATTATACAGACTGAGCAGGTTGTGTGTATGTGCGTAGGAAGAAAATCACACCCATGTACACATACATTTATTTACAACAATTAACAAAGAAGGAGGCCATGAATTTGAAAGAGGTCAAGGAAGGATGTATGGGAGGGTTTGGGGGGAGGAAAAGGAAGGGGGAAATGATGTAATTATATTATTATCTCAAAAAGAAAAAAAATCCTAAAACCCCCTGAAATGTCTCTGACACTGAACAGAAAGTGTCTGTATAACCCCCATTTCAAGTGACGCCCCTCCCACGGTTGCTGACTGGCTGGGGACTAACATGAAAGCCTTTCTGCCGTGTTTAATTATAGATAGTGACTTCTAAGATCAACCTGCCTCTTGGAGCATGGTAGACTCAGAAGGATGACTTCAGAGACATCAAGTTCTGTGGGTTTTAGTTTGGGATTCTCTTGCTCTTGTCTCTGGGGGCACTATCATAGTTCATGCTCTCACAACTCATCTGAATATCCTTGGCCCAGGAGAATCTTTACTTTCACCTTCCTAATTTAGTTTGTCAGTAAGATTAATTTTTCCCAAATGCAGCTCTGGCCAACACTTCCCTTAATATCTCCCCTGAGTCTAGCAGTGGATGTCTGTGTTCTTAGCTTAGCATTTAGAACTTAAAGCAATCTGGCTTCAGCTCAAGGCTCCAAGCTTTTGTCATTTTGGCCACCATGTCCTTACCTGTGTCCACCCTTCCTGCCTCTCTTCTCAGAAAGCCCACCCTCTGCCTCAGATCCAACCTGCTTCCAGACCCTGCCCATCCTCGCCATGACCTTTGACACCTCCCAAATGGTCTCTTCTGGGTGTATCTAACATTGTGTCCTATACGTTAGTCTGCTTGTTTCTTACGTGTACTGTTTGTCCTCATGTCCCCAAGTGGCTACAGCAGTGTCAGACGTGAACACTGATTGCATGAATGGAGGACTGGGAAGCCAGTCGTCATGATGTTGTGCAAATAAAAGAAACAACATTTAACTGCTAGAGTATGTTCTGTGTTGGGAGTGATTTCGGGTGAACGTTTCTAAAGTTGCTGTGACTGAGGGTTTAATGGACCTCTAAGGACATGCAGTCAGTCAACCCTGTCATCTCTTTTGATTGCTTGGAACTATTTTCAAACCAAATTCCTGGGTTTTGATTGTACCCTGGGTTAGTTGAGCTGATGCCTGTCATTAACGTATGAGATCTCACTGTGTTAATTTTGTTTTTGACAAACTTAAGCATTGCCTGGATGCTATGTGAGTATGTATGCATAGCTAACACACAGATTCACATACATCTTACCTAAAAGGGGGAAAATGTGTTTCCCACCCAGTGGAATATTAATTGCGTTTACTCATGCATTTGTTAGCCTAATTGATGATTTCTCCTGTCTACTTTCTTTTTTTTTTTTTTGATAGTTCCATTGATGCTTTTCTTTTTGTAATTATTTTAATTTTATATATGGGTGTTTTATCTGTGTGTATGTCTATGTACCATGTATATGCCTGGTGCCCAAGGAGGTCAGAGGGGGCAATCAGATCCTCTAAGACTGGAGTTACAGACAGCTCTGAGCTTCCATGTGGGTGCTTGGAATTGAACCTGAGTTCTCTGGAAGAGCAGCCATTGCTCTTAACCGCTGAGCCATCTCTCCAGCTCTTGTTGATGCTTTTTGGATTCTACATTTATCTGCTCATTGGAGTGCAAAACAGAAAAGTGATGTCCACAAGCCATTAGGCTGTAGAAATGGGCTGTAGGATTTGTTGGCTATAATTGATTTTAGAGGAAAAGTATATCTGGAACTAGTTTAGGAAATGATGATGTGATAAGCTATAAAAATTAGAAAACACTTCAGATTTGGAGGAGGATAATTTATATAATTCAAAACTGTTTTTTTTCCTCTTTGGCCAAACATCAGTTATTTGGGGGCATTTTACACTATGGTACTTTGGGGCTGTATTAAAGATCGTAATTATGGAATAAGTTGTGTTTGGTTTTGCTTACATGTGGGCATCAAGTTTGTTCCTAGCTGGGAAGCTGACAGATCTTTTAAAAATGGCTGATGACATTTGGAGAACACTGTTTATTTTCTGTTTAAAATGGATTCTTCATTTTCTTGTGCTTTCTTGTATTAATAGCTCTTCAGTTGGGTTGTAGAATTGGTTTGCTGTCAGCCTTCTCCTGTTTACAAAGGGGAAAAGCTCATTTATTTTTTTTATGCTTCCACGTCCTGTTCCTCTTGCTTCGGAGAAAAGGGCAGCATCCTATTTAGATAGGGAAGTGTAGGCTATTTATAAAGCGAGGCAGGTTAATGGAAATTGACAGCTTGGTAATGTCCTCTTGGTGAATGACGCACACGGGTTTCAGATGATGCTGCCTGGCTGGTTTCACTTACAGTCAGGAATCAGCTGGAGGAATTTGTGCGCTCGGAGCTTTGCTGTTGACGTAGGTACTGGGTACAGATACATTTTCGGAAACATCTCATTTCCATATAAATGAAGGGAGAGTAAAAAGAAAAATGGAGTTGGCTTGCCCTTAAATTCCAGCTGGTATCACAAGGATGATGCAAATCTGTTTTTCTTGTTTATGGAAAGACAGACAGGCTTTGGTTACAGTCAGTCACCATGAAACAGCCACAGGTTCATTCAGAGATGCCCTCTGCTCATCATCTGGAATCCCTTTACCAGCATCGTCAGCTATGTGGACATTTATTTGAAAAATTAGATTTTCACTGTGAATTTCTTTGATTTTCAATGTTAGTCCCCCCACCTCTTGGGGATAGAACCCAGGGCCTTGTCTGAAGGAAGGGAGGTGAGCACTCTACCACTGAGTTTCATTTCTAGGCCTTCTTAATACATTTTAGTTGAGTGTACTAGGAAGTTTACATTATCCCATCAATAAATGTTTCCATTTGGTTTCAGTAGAGAGTAGAAGAACTAGGGCTTGAGATATCTTAGTGGTAGAGTGTGTGCTTAGGAGGCATTGGGCCTGTCTCCACCTGTAGTAAAAACAAAGACAGAAGAGCTCACTAACGTCCTCTCTCTCTCCATCAGTTTGAAATGAAATTTTGTATTTTTCCAAGTTTCTGCTGTAATAGTATGAATTCTTCAAACCCAATCCTTTAGACTGTGCTTTTCTACTCTGAGTCATTCACAGTGCTATGATTTCATCACAAATGAGAATTTCGTCTCCTTCAATCATATTGATCAGATCATGCATAGAAGAAAAATTCCAGCCTATAACGCAGTATCAGAACACTATGGTATGTGTTCTGTAGTATGGTACTAGCTGATACCATACCCTCTGTGGGATCACAACACATCTCAAAACCATTGCTGGGAAATTCATAAAGTTGTCCAAGGCCCTGGGCATGCCAGCTTCATCTTCTCGCTGTTACCATGTGGACCACCTTGGCGTGAGGTTTTTACTCCAGTACGTGGCAAACAGCATGTAGCTCAGGCATTAGACATTACCTCGCTCAGGTAAGGAGTGACAGAAAGGAATGCAGGTTTCCAAGGGACGACTAACTAGCCTAACGGGGGCTGCCCATCACCGGGATCACTGCTCTTTCTCCTGTGCTCTGGGTCTCCTCTGTCTGTCACTCTTTCAGTGTGGTGTCCAGGCTTTTGCAGACCCACAGTAGCAAGCAGAAGCAGTTGCTGTACTTACTCTTTAGTCCTGAGTTGCCTTTGGCTTTTCATTCTTGCCGCTCAGTTATCTCTTTTGTACATGTTCATCCATGACTAAGCCTCTCACTGATAGCTCCACTCTGTCCAGTGCTTGTCCACATGATATCTGGATGAAGGTGACTGGGAGCCTCCTCATACCCATCCATTGTCTCACCATTGGGACAATGTTAGATTTCTGCTGCTGTGACTCAGTGTTGGGGAAACTGCCTTGAAAGGAGGAAAGGCCCATTTTACCTTTATTTATGGTGCCTTTGGGCCTGTGGTGGTATGGTATATGCTAAAAGTGGACGGTGGCTGAGGAGGAATCATGTGGGAATCAATGTGTGAGAGGAAAGGGCTAGAGTCTTAATGTCCCCCTTGCAGGCTACGTCCCCAGTGACCTGATTTCCTTCTAATGGGCCCCACCTCCTAAAGATTCTAGCACCTCCAAATATGAACCCATGCTAGCATCTAAGCCTTCTGCACGTGGGCTCTTCAGAAAAGTAGGAACTGAGGCTCCTGGTGTAGAATTGCCTGTCGGGGCTCTGCATCATTCATGAGTTTCCTTCATTCCAAATGGAAAGACAGTGCTTGTCATTGATGGCTCAGGTGCCACAGACATCAGGTTGGACTTGATTGAAGCTGGGGACAGGCCTTATGTTGTCGGTGCTGAGTGGCCTTTTCCAGCTGATGGCCTGGGGGCCTTCAGGACTGTGTGCCCCAGTACCTCTCAGTGTCAGAGAATCTCAGCTCCCTGTGCCTAAATCCCCTCAGTTCCACAGTGTTTCTCACATTTTCTCTTTTTCTTGCTACTATCCAGATGATAACGCTGCCCTGGGTTTTGCATTCTGTGGCTTGTTTTTTCCTTAGATCGTCCATGGTTAGCCAGCAGGTTAATTCTTTTTTATCCTAATTTATGGATGGGAAAATTGAAGCATGATGCAAGATCACCTAGCTGAGAAGTTGTTAGAGCCGCTCTTAAACCCAGGGATTCTGGTTCTAAAGGCCCCACGTTGAACTGCTGTAGTAAGTCTGATTTCAAGCAGGAAATGCTCAACGTTTTTTTGTTACCACATTATAATTGTGGTCATGTGCTGAATTGTACAAGTGATAGGATGGTTGGAGACTTCAGAGACTCTGAACTTATAGGATGACTTACCTAAAGTTTCCTTTGTATCCGTCTGCCTCCTCCCCCACCTCTTTATTTTCAGATTTTGAGAATGAACGCTAAGGCCTTCTAGGTGATAGATAAGCATTGTACCACTAAGCTGTATCCCCAGCCCACTTTCTGTTTTGAGTTGTGGTCCCACTAAGTTGCCCAGGTTGGCCTTGAACTTGCTCAGTAGCTTAGGTGGGCTCTGCACTCTATCCTCCTGCCTCAGCCTGAGGTCTTGAGTGTGTTCTACCATATCCAGCCAACTTTTTTTTTCCCTGCATGCAAGTAGGTTGTACAAAAATATCCTGATAATTTATGACTTATGACATCTTAATTCTGTCCAAAGTTTGGAGTGTTTAGACCTCTTCTTAGAGGTGGATGTGTGTCCATCTCTCTAACATAGCTGCTAACATTCCTACAGAATATCAGTACTTCAGTCCCGTGCAATCAGTATTAAAGCAAGCCTTTTTGGGAAGGTTGTTCAATACGTGCTCCCCATTAGGAGTTTTCTTGTCTGTTTTGGATATTGTTTAGTGTTTAAAGGGCCTTTTTAATTTCATTTTATTGTTGGTAACTAGGTCACATACTGTGAAAGTTTAAATGAGCTGTCTATTTGCTCTAACTTTTTGGAGAAACATCTGAGGGAGTTTTAGGACATTGCTCACAGAGACGTATGACATTTGGAGTCAGTGTTTAAAATCATTTTGTATCTGTGACTGTGGCCAGATAATTAAGGTCTAATTTGATATGTTTTAACATTTATGAGTTGAGTAGCTTGCAATAGGAAACTTAGGGAGAACATTTCTATTGTTGAAGGGAGCAGACCACTGCCCGTGGACTTTGGGCAAGTGCCGTTGCCCAAAAACCTATGGCTGGTAGGAACGGCTTCCTTAGGATTTTGTAATTTGTTTCTCTTTCGCTATCTTTTCTTGCCCAGTTGTAATGTTTACAGCTCATTACATTATTTCTCTGGTCCTTTGCCTGCCTTCTTTCTTGTGATTAACTTAAAAGAGTACATTTGAATCTTCTGGAATCCTTGTAAGTGTAGTCATGAATTTACTCTTTTTTCCCCCTTACAGTGATTAAAGTAAATAGACAAAACCCAACGAACCGGAGAGGTAAACTGTAGAATCAGACCTGAAGCCACACTGTTGCCGAGGGTAATTTTGTATGCATTCAAATAACACACTGAAGCTGATTGAAGTTGCCATTGTGGGCATGTACGCATCTTCTTTTCAGATAAACAGTGCCCATTCCTGGTACTTGTTTTCGTGCTGTTCATTCATCCATTGAACAAACATCTTAACAATTCTGTGTGTCCTAGATACTGGTCTGTGTACTAGAGAAAGGGCGGACACATTCTTAGCTATATGCCGGGGTGGCTGGGTGGTGTTTTTGTTGTCACATTTCCCATTTAAATAAAATATTTCACGTGTATATTACTCCCACAATTCCCCACTTAGGCACGCAGCTCAACTCCTGTCTTTCCTGCTGCTGTATCTGTGTGTCTTAGTACTGGGTGGGATATGGGGCATGACTACTTCATGAATTCCAAAGACACGACTGTCTTTAGTTTCCAGTACCTGGTGTATTTAAGCCTGTTCAGTTAGGTAATATCAAATAACTGCTAAGCTTAAGGCATTTCTACTCCATTCTGTTTGGTTTCCAAAGGTGACGGGGACAGAGTCAGTGATGTGAGTAGAGAAGCTTATGGCTGTTTTTCTTGTTAGTCATTGGAATTGGTTTGGGCTTTTCTGGTTGTGGGTGCTGTTGGAGGTACACCCAGAATTACAGACTCATTGATCACAGAGGGACATTTGTGTTTTAGTAGATGTCATTCAACAGATGTTTCCTGAGCATATACATATGCCCCTATTTGACTTTGATTTCCTTGAATTTTCCTCTCAATCACTCACTGGCATGTGTGTCTGGGATAAGACATAGAATCTATAGGAGAAGGTTCACAGTCATTTGCAGTGATTGCTTCCTAAAGTTTGTGTTTTGAAGACTGTTGTGTGAGATTAGTGTACATGTAAGGGAACTTCCCACACTTTGAGCCGTGAAACTTGCCATGATCTAGGATCAACAAAAACAGTATTGTTCCCTGTTGAAAGTAGAGTCGGGTAGCGAGAGATGGCCAGGCATGGTGGAGGACTCATGGCAGCTACAGCCAGCCTCATGGGCTGTGCAGTCAGAGGGACTTTTCAGAGTTGAACTCAACTGGGCTGAAATGACCAGGCCTTTATCCTTACATACAATTCATCAGCGCATGTGGGCTGCCGTGGCCTGGGGTTGGGTGGGTTGCTCTTGATGAAGCAGTCCTTGAAGGAAGTTGATGCCTCCCACCCAGCAGCATTCTTAGCAGCCAAAGGAAAACACTGGGAGAGTGTCATCTGGGAGTCCTAGTGAGCATCCTGGCAGGGCCTCCATGGCTGGCTGCTTGTTCTTCTCTTCTTCATTTCTAGGACTGGATAAGGAACATCTCACAGAGGAGTTAACACCCTACTTCCCCTTATTAGTTTTCATGGGTGTTGCTGTCACTGACATTTCATAATAAGGGGACTGGAAGTCTTTGTTACCTGGGGCTGTCTTTTTTCTAGAACTGCTTTGGAAGATAATATCTATTGTTTTTAAATAATATCTAGCACCCTGAAAAATGTTCCAGTTTGGAAGACAAATTGTATAGTCATCTCATTTTAGAATGAAAAAAAAAAAAAACCAATTCCTTAAGAATATTCCACTTTCTGTTTTTAATATAGGAAAAAAATTGGAAGCAGAATGATCTAGATTAGCTTTGTATTGGCCTCAGTCAACCCTAAAAAATGCTTTTCATCTTTATCAAAGCTTTGGACAAATGTAAAAAATGTCAAACAATCACAACATATTTCAGAAAGTCTATGACAAAGATTAGAAAGATACAGTATTTCTTTCCCTACTGTTAAAATTATACCTGTAGGAGCTGGAGAGATGGCTCAGTAGTTCTGAGTGCCTACTGCTCTTGCAGAGGACCTGAGTTTGGTTCCCAGTAAACATGTCAGGTGGGGCACAATCACTAGTACCTCCAGGTCCAATGCATCCATCATTCTTTCCTGGCCTTTGCAGGTAACTACATTCACATCCACACACCCCCTTGCCAACACCTTTACCACATATACACATAATTCAAAATAAAATAGGCATCTTAAAAAAATTGTGCCTGTAATGACTTCTAGTTCTCTGTTTTGTTTTGTGCCTTGGTCACAGATAGTCATGTCTTTCTTGTTTTCTGCCTAAGTACTATGTAACAGATGGTGATTAAGTTGGCCATTTTTTGAAGGCATGTTCTGGTCTACTGAAATCTGGGTACTGAGGTTATAGAAACTGATTAGAGATGGATCGTTTTAGTCCTGCCTTTTATGACATTTTTATGGGAAAAGAAAAATTTAATTTTATCCTAGGTGGCTCCAAGAACTCATAGGGGCACTTGGTTTCAGAGTAAACTCCAAAATTAAGGATAGTCTGAAAACTGTCTAGGGACAGAGGAGAGTGAGGTGCTCCTTGACTTCCTTATCCCTGGAGGTGATAGGCCAGCTGTCATCCCAGGGTCCTTTCCTTTCTCCAGCTGTTTCTTCTTTGCCTTGATTGTGTCTGCACTGTGGCTGTCAGGGCGAGGACAGGACTCACTGCTGGACTCTACTTCTTTGGCAGGAGAAGTCAACTACTGGCTTGATTTTGATGCTTGGCATTGGACAGATGATGTCTTTATAGACAGTGCCCTATTGGGGAGACAGAACTTCCTAGTCCTGTGTCCTTTACAAAGGAACACTGTCAGGAAGTGGTGCTGTGACCTGATGCATGATTTCCCACAAATATGAAGTCGATGATATAATGTGTAAGCCGCCAGCCAGCTGATATTCCACATGTATTTTCATTGACTTGGGAGACTATGAAGTTAGATAAACATATAGTCTGAAATTTAAGGAGGCATAGCAAAATATAAGTAAATGACATATGGCATGGGCATTTGTTTTCTTTTACTCTAGTTTCCTGTAGCAATATGTTTATCTGAAATGTCAATTTCTTTTTTTTTTCCCTTTAATTTTTCGATTCTGGGGATCAAACATATTAGGTGTGTGCCTTCCCACTGACCTGCCTCCCAGTTGCCTAAGGTGGTGCTAATTTGCTTTACAGCTGAAGAAGTATGTGTAGTATTTACTTTCTTTCTGATCCAGTTAAAGTTGGAAAGTGCTGTAGATGCTTCAGTGGAGGTGTGGTTTTCTTTCACCTACAGTGAAATATCTAAGCCTACTAATTACATCCTTACACAGCGTGGTATATAGGGCTGCCATGTGGATTCTTCTGGTGCCTCAGAAGCTTGGGAAGATAGGAATTTCAACTGATCCCACATTTTAGCTATTACTTATATGAATGAATCCTATATTTCACAGACCACCAATTTTGTTAAGCTACAAAGAGGATAGGCTGTGTGAGACTTTTGTATTCCCATAAACATACTTAACTTAGGGTACTGAACTCAAACAAACCAACAAAAAAACTTGGTTCTAGATTTCAAAAGGCTGAGTTCAGTCATCTCAGAACTTAGGACAAGTGTGGTGATATTGTGTTCCCCAAAATATTGTGCACCCTAATAAACTTATCTGGGGTCAGAGAACAGAACAGCCATAATATTAAACATAGAGGTTAGGCACACGCCTTTAATGCTAGCATTCCAGAGGCAGAGATCCATCTGGATCTCTGTGAGTTCAAGGCTACACTGAAAACAGCCAGGCGTAGTAACAAGTGCCTTTAATCCCAGGAAGTGATGACAGGAAGCAGAAAGGTATAAAAGGCGTGAAAACCAGGAACTAGCCTGGTTAAACTTTTAGGCTTTTGAACAGCAATTCAGCTGAGATCCATTCGCATGAAGATACAGAGGCTTCCAGTCTGAGGAAACAGGATCAGCTGAGGAACTGGCAAGGTGAGGTGGCTGTGGCTTGTTCTGTTTCTCTGATCATTCAGTGTTCACCCCAATACCTGGCTCTGGGTTTGTTTTTTATTAATAAGAACTTTTAAGATTCATGCTACAGACAAGGGCTGGGGAGGTGGCCCAGCAGTTCAGGAAGACCAGGGTTTGATTCCTGTCACCCACATTGGGCACTCAAAATTGACTGTAACCCCTCTTCCAGAGGACCTGATGCCCTCACCTGGCTTCTGAGGGTACCTACACTCATGTGTGCATACACACACACACACACACACACACACACACCCCAAACACACACTCATGTAAATAAAAATGAAAAAAAAAATCTTAAAAAGTAGGACAAGCTAATAAAGTGTATTTCTAAAGGCAAATATAGCTCTTGTTACCTAATTTATCTTTTAAAAACAAACATCTATTAAATGGTTTCGGTGTGTGGTAAGTGATAGGCACATCCATTATTATTCGTGGTCAGTTGCTGGCCTCATCCAATCCTTGCTGAGGGCAGACTGGCTGCTGTCATCCTCCATCGTCTCCAGTGTCTTCACAGATGGTCTCCCCAACATCCCAGTCACTCCAGTTCTTATTTGTTTTCCTTCTGGTTATTCGCTCATCACATCCAGACACTCATTCTTGTTACCGTCAATAGCAGAATTCTCTATCATCTCATTTTTCAGCTTCCCCAAACCTGGATCTCAGCCTTGAACTTCTCCAGCTCCCTGATTCTAGGACTGCCACTCCAATGATCTTTTTACTTAGTAGGTTTTTTTCTTAAGTTATTTCTTTTAAAATAAGTAATATTTTCTTAATTATTTCAGAATTTCATACAATATATTTTGATCCTGTCCATTCCCCTCCCCTAACTCCTACCAGATCCACCCCTTCTCTACTCAGTCAACTTCATATGTGTGTGTGTTTTCTTAGGTCCATTGAGTCTAATATATATATGCTGCCCAAATATCCTTAGGGGGGGAGTATGTCACCTGCCTTGGAACATGGTTGACCTACTAGGGGCCATACCCTTAAAGAAAACAGACTCAGCCTCTCACAGCAGCTCTCTATTGCAGTAGCTCCTGAGCTTGGGGTGGGTCTTTATGCTCACCTCCCCCCTGCATGTTGAGACCTTATTGGCTCTTTAATTTTTGATTTTAAAAATCTTATGTTACATGTTGGAGAGATGGCTCCATGGTCAAGATCACTCACTGGCTGCTCTTCCCGAGAACACAGATTTGATTTCTAGCACCCACCAGGCAGCTCAGAACCACTGTAACTCCAGTTCCAGGAGATTTGACACCTTCTGGCCTTCAAAAGCACCAGGCCTGCATATGATGTACCGGCATGAATGCAGGCAAAAGACCCAGATACACGAACTAAAAGTAAAGATTTTAAAAAAATTGCTTTATGTGTATGGGTGTTTTGAGAGCATGTGTGTACATCACATGTGAGCCTGGTGCTTGTGGGAGCCAGAAAAGGAAATTGAATTACCTGATATTTATTGTTATAGAAAGTTGTGAAGCACCATGTGGGTGCTGGAAATTGAACTTGGGTCCTCCGGGAGAGTGCTTAACCACTGAGCTGTCTACCAAGCCTAGCATTACTGGTTCTTAAAGCTACAAATTCCTCCTCTCTTGTTTCTGTCTTCTCTGATGCTCTTTCTTGCTTTTCTCCCCATCTTGAATTCTACATACTATTTGCCTGTTGGCATCCAGTTCTAGTTAGATCTGCCTGGATGTCTGAATCCTGAGCTCACTGAGCTGAATTGCCGCTGTTACAAACATGGCACTATATCCAGTGCTCTCAGTTTGGGCTCGAGGCTGGTGGTGACCTCCGAGGACCACCCTTGCTGCCCAACTCCCAGGCATGCTCCAGACTCTCTCATTCTTCTTTCTTCAACCCCGCCTTCCTCATCTTCCCTCTGCTAACCTGTTTTGTGGGTGTGAGAACACTTGTTGGGTACACACCAGGCCCCAGGTTTGATCCTTGGCACTGCAAAAAAGAAAGCAGGGTCCAGTTTAGGATTTTGCTCAGGAGGTGAGTAGATGCCACCGAGGCCTTGGGCAGGCTCGCCTGTCCTTGCTCCTGGTAGCCCCGTGTGGACCTCAGTGCCCGTGGGCTGCTTGCTTCCTTCTGGATCTTGAGGGATGTTAGGGTGCCCTTCGACCTCCCCTGCCACCTGCTCAAAGACATGGTCCTAGTGGTTACGTATTTATGTATTTCACTAATTTGTCCTTTTCCTACTGATCATCTCTCTTGGCCTGTGAATTTGTTACTTCTTCCATCCTAACTTTTTTTTTTTTTTTGGATAGGGTCTCCTGATGTAGCTCTGGCTGGCTTGAAAGTCCCTATGTAGAGCAGGCTGGGTGCTCTAAGAAAGCAGGCTGAGCAAGCCATAAAGAGGAAGTCTATATGTAGTGGTCCCCCATGGCCTCTGTCTCAGTTCCTGATTCCAGGTTCCTGCCCTGACTTTGCTCAGTGTTGGGCTGTTACCTGGAGTCTATAAGATAAGATAAACCCCTTTCTTACAAGACTTTGGGTCAGGTTGTTCAATCACAGCAGTAGAAACCCTAACTAAGACATACCAACGACTATTCTTTGCTCTTTTCTTGTCTTCCTTTGCCTCTCGAAATTCACTAAGTAATTGTCTTCCATCCCAGGCCGTTAATACATAAGGCGACATATGCTGAATACTTCTCATATTCAATAGTCCCGTGATACGCTACCTCAATATCTGAGGCATGGCACATGTTTTTGAAACAAAACTTTGGAATCTCATCCCAAGGAGCTATTTCATGACATTGAATCTATTTTTTCTCCCTCAGTTATTGGCTATGGTATCTTTAGAGTTACCCGAAGGCTTTCAGTATTCTTTGCGTGCCTCTGACTCATATTGCAGGCTCTGTTCATCCGTGAGTTCTCTGACTCAATTTTAGGACTACATCTAGTCTTGCCCGTTCTTACCACCTCTTCTGCTGTTGCTCATCTCTGTTGTCTACTGCAGCATCACAGTATCCTGTGATCAATCTAGCTGTGCCTCCCTTCGCTGTTTATAGACTATTCACAGAGCACCAGCCAGAAAGATACTGATGAAAAGAGGCTCAGCGTGGCCTGGCTTTGCCCTGTGACTTCCTCTTTCCACCACTCACCTGCCTTCTGACTCATCCTCAGTAAAAGTTGGTGTTTACACGGGAGTGCTCGATGGTTAGTGCTGTGAACTTGACGGGATCAGGACTCACCTTGGAGATGGATGGGCCTCTGGGCACACCTATGGGGGATTGCCTTGATTGTGTTGATTGATGATGTGGGCAGATTATGTGAATTTTGGGTGGGATTGTTCTGTTTTCTCAGAATCCTGGCCTGTGTGAGTGGAGAGGAAGCTGAGCACTGGCGTGTACCTCTCACTTTCTACTTCTTGACTTTGAATAGAATGTGACCCACTCTCTAAAGTTCCTTCTGCTGGGACTTCCCTGCCCTGATGGACTATAACCTTGAACTGTGAGCTGTAAGCCTTCTTTCTCTTACATTGCTTTTGTTAGCGTATTTGATTATAGCAATAGGGAAAGAAACCAAGACAAAGGGCCCGGAAGGCCTGGCCTGACCCACACTGCCTCTCTGGAGCCTCTTCCTTAGGCTTGCTTTGGCTTATCCTCTGCCACTAGTTTTTCATGTTCAGATTCCTGCTTCTCCCCTGTGCCCTTTCTCTGATGTACCGAAGCCTTCCTCCAAGGTCGTTCCACTCTTGGCCCCATATTAGTTCATCTTACATTGCTGTGGCCAAAGCCCCTGACAGAACCAACTTGGACAGAAAGATTTGCTGTGCCTCATGGTTTTAGAGGGCTCAGTCCGTGATGGCTTGGGCTTAGCTGCTTGGGGGGAAGATCATGGGGCGGGCGCTGTTCACATCTCCGTAGGTGGGAAGCAGAGAGAAAGGTCACATCACTATTAAGCTGGCTTTCTCTTTTCGTCCCTTCTAGCCAAGACCCCAGCCCATGGCCCCGACCTACGGTTAGCGTGGATCTTGGTGGCTACTTTTAGGAATGTAATCTGACCGTTTTTAGCAAGGCAGAGGGGATAGGGGAGAAGGGCAAGACCTGCTGGAGACGTGTTTGCCATGCTCAGGCTGGCTAGAGTCCTTTCAGTCATGGGGTTTTTATCACAGCGAGAGAAGGTAAGCCAGAACAACGCTGACATATAGAAAAGTGTTAATTCATGGTGAGCACTTTATGAATACTAGAGAATAATGGTGTAAGTTCAGTCTGTTCGGCATCATAATTCTCCTGTTACAGATAAGATACAGAGCCTTAGCTAATTTAGCAATTTGTGGAGATAGCTATCCTGGTCTGCCTTGCCTCACAGTGCTCTCTTGCTGTTTGTCCTGATTCATCTGTCAGGATATTACGCACATGAACTTCACAGTGGGTAACTGCCCTGCGGGAGAGAGAAAGTTATCAATACTGTGTGTCTTATTAGCACTCTGAGCACCAGTCCATGTTAGGCAGAAGCCAGAAACAGATTTTTTAACCACGAGTTCATGTTGAAGCACTTCTTGAAGCATATAAAGATGACATTGGTTAAACCGTTTCCTTTAAAGGAAGAATTCTGAGAAATTCACCTTGTCCGCTTTCTAGAGGCAAAATGACTGCACTTTTCCCTATGTAGAGGAAAAGTACCCAGGCCCTGTGAACTTAAAGCCGCAGGGAGCAAATGGGTGTCTGCTGCCTGTTGGGTTGAGGTGGCTCGGACTTACTGGGTCTGGCTCCCACTGCGAGCAGCTGAATTCATGTTCCTTTGCTACTACTCAAGCAATAGGATCAATTTTTTTTTTTCCAAAAAATATCAAGGTCCTTACAGTGGAGCAGGGCCCTGATGAGGTATAGATGTCATGTGCTCAGAAGACAGTCTCAGATTCTCATGACTGTGAATCACACTTGGAAGTTTCTGCAGCTGCTTTTGGAGTTGCAAAGCACAGGACGTGTCTAGCTGGCATTTGCCAGCACCTGCCCTCTTTGTGGCTCGTGTTCAAAGGGGATGATTGAGCTGAAAGTGAATTCTGCATACCAAGATGAACTGATATCCTGGGTTATAGAAATGGAGTATGAATACCAACCAGATCTGTCCCTGAATGTTTGGGTTCCTCATCAGATTTCTGAAATTAGGATTTGTCCTAAAATGCTGATAGTAGCTGAGAAGCGGTGCAATTTCCACTGAGACTTGAGTAGTGTATTAGTAAAGTGTGCGCTGTGGTTTGAAGGCAAAGCCTGAATGAGAGGTTTGTAAAGCTCCTCCCACCCCGAGAACTCCCATTTCTGGCCTTTCCATTTTATCCACATCCTCACCAGGATTCTTCATTGTCTCTCTGTTGGTTTACAAATACTATATTGAAAATTTTTGCATCCAAGTTTGTTCATCAGGGAGATTGGACTATAATTCTCTCTCTCTCTCTCTCTCTCTCTCTCTCTCTCTCTCTCTCTCTCCCTCACATCTTCATCTGATAGTGGCATCAGGGTAATACTGGTTTTATAAAGAGTTTGCTAGCATTTCTTCCTTTCCTATTTTATGTAGTCATTTGAGAAAGATTGCTATTAATTCTTCTTTAAAGCTGTTGTAGAATTGTACCGTGAATCCGTTTGGCCCTGGACCGTGTTTAGTTGGGAAGTTCGTATGTATGTACACATGGGTTTGTGGGTGCCTGTGTGTAGAGGCTGGAGAACAACCTGGGGTGTCAGTTCTTAGGCATTGTTCACCTTGCTTTTTGAGACAACGTCTCCCACTGGCCTGGAGCTAGGCCAAGGAAGCTGTCAAGTGCATTTTGGGGATCTTTCTATCTCTGCCTTCTGATTGTTGGGAACTATACCAATATGCTTTTTAAATTATTTAATTTTTTTCACGCTGTTTGTTTTGATTATATTTTTTCCCTCCCCCAGCTCCTCCCAGCTCCCCCCCCCCTGCTCACCCAGCTTCATGTTCTTTCTCTTTAAACGTACAGAAAACAAAACCCCCAAATCAAAACAAACAAGCAAACAAACCCAATAAGATGGGGGTGGGCAAACAGTAAGCTCAAAAACTCATGAGCCCCTTGTGGGCTGGCCTCTTTGGGCTGTGGTTGATCTATCCAGTGTTACTCAATTGGAGAAAGCGGATTTCCCCCTTCCCAGCAGCTATCAGTCACAAATAACTTCTTGATTTGGGGTAGGACTTTGTGTACACTATCCTTTCTCCATGCTGGGATTTTGTCTGGTTTAAACTTGTACAGGCCTCATGTATGGTGTCACAGTCCCTGTGAGTTAATACATGATCAGTCATGTTGTATCTGGAAGACACTGTTTCCCAGGAGCCATCTGCCAGCCCTGGCTGTTGCAATCTTTCTGCCTCCTCTTTAGCATAGATTCCTGAGCATTTGAGCATTGGGGCAGGGGTGGGAGGTTGATCAGGATCCCATTTAGGGGTGAGTGCTCTAAAGTCCTTGATTCACTGCACGTTGTCCAGTTGTGGGTCTCTGTGTTGATTGACTGCTACTGCCAGAAGAAACTTTTCTGGTGAGGCTTGAGCGACACATTGATTGTTTTCTATCCTTTTATGCTAAGGTGATGTCTGTTCTTGGTGGTGAAGTGTGTTACTTGGATGCAGCAGAAAGATGGATCCCATTTTTGAATCCAGTCTTCTAATCAGTGCCTTTTTTTTGGGGAATCATGATCATTAATATAGTTTTTGATCAGTGATTATTCCTTCATTTTGTTATGGTGTGTTTTCCCCCCTCTTTTGATTAACTGTACTTGGATTATTTATTCTTTGTGTCCTCTTGGGTGTAGTTGACCTCTTGAGACTGAAGTTTTCCTTCTAGTGCTTTCTGTAGAGCTGGGTTGATGGACATAAGTTGCTTAAATTTGTGTTATTGTGAACTGTTTTTCTTTCTCCATCAACTGTGATTGATAGTTTTGCTGGGTGTAGTAGCCAGACTGGGCCTGTGGTTCTTCATGCTTGTAGAACATCTGTCCAGGCCTTTCTGGCTTTCAGTTTCCAATGAAAAGTCAGGGTTAGTCTAATGGGCTTGCCTTCATATGTAACTTGGTCTTTTCCCCTTGTAACATGTAATATCCCCCTTACCCCTGTACATTTAGTTCTTTAGTTATATGTTGTGGAGTTTCTTTTCTGGTCCTCTTCATCTGGTGTTGTGTATGCTTCTTGTACCTTGATAGGTATTTCTTTTTTTTTTTTTTTTTTAAGATTTATTTATTTATTATGTATACAGTGTTCTGCCTGC
Organism: Peromyscus attwateri; assembly: GCA_902168425.1. NCBI lineage: Eukaryota > Metazoa > Chordata > Mammalia > Rodentia > Cricetidae > Peromyscus > Peromyscus attwateri. Next base: position 17,239 of record CABHPP010121757.1, on the reverse strand, counting down.
ATGTATGACTGCAGGCCAGAAGAGGGCACCAGATCTCATTACAGATGGTTGTGAGCCACCATGTGATTGCTGGGAATTGAACTCAGGTCCTCTGGAGGAGTAGTCAGTGCTCTTAACCACTGAGCCATTTTTCCAGCCTCCTTGATAGGTATTTCTTTAGATTGGAGAAATGTTCTGTGATTTTGTTAACAATATTTTCTGTGCCTTTGACCTGGGTTTCTTCTCCTTCCTCTATTATTTGTAAATGTGGTCTTTTCATAGTATCCCAGATTTCCTGAATGTTTTGTGCCTGTATCTTTTTTTTTTTGTTGTTTTTTTTTGTTTTTTTGTTTTTAAGATTTGACATTTTCTTCACCTGAGCTTTCCTCTATCCCGTCTTCCGAGACCTGAAATTCTCTCTTCTACTTCATCCAGTCTGTTGGTAAGACTTAAACCTTTGAAGTCCTTGTCTGACCTCCTGAGTTTTTCATTTCAAGTTTTTTTTTTCCCCTTCGGTTTTTTTTTTAAGACAGAGTTTCTCTGTGTAGTTTTGGAGCCTGTCCTGGATCTTGCTCTGTAGACCAGGCTGGCCTCGAACTCACAGAGATCAGGCTGGCTCTGCCTCCCGAGTGCTGGGATTAAAGGCTTGCGCCACCACCGCCCAGCCTCATTTCAAGTTTCATTTCAGCTTGGCTTTTCTTTAGCAATTCTAGTTCTTTGTGAAATTCTACTTTCATGTCTTGAATTGTTTCCATTATTTCATTCAGCTGTGTTTGTTTTCATGATCTTCATTAAGGATATATTCATGTCCTCTTTAAGGTCCTGGAACATATTCATAACTGCTGTTTTGAAGTTCTAGTGTAGTGCCTCAGCTAACTTACTTTTCTTGGGGCCTATTGCAATGGGATTTCTGGCCCCTGGGGGAGGCACATTATGTCTCGGTTGTTCATGTTTATGTTTTTGAGCTGAGATTGTGAGGCATCTGGAGCTGTGAAGGTTGTGCTGTTCTTAGTGTAGATATCTGGTCTTATGTTGGGTAGGTGTTCGTTTCTTTGGTTGCTATGGTAGTTTGAATGTAATTGGCCCCTATAATGTCATAGGGAGTGGCACTATTAGGAGGTGTGGCTTTGTTGGAGTGGATATGGCCTTGTTGGAGGAAGTGTGTCACTGTGGGGGCTGTCTTTGAGATTTCCTATGCTCAGAATCCTGCCCAGTGTCTCAGTTGACTTCCTGTTGCCTGTAAGATGTAGGATTCTCAGCTGTTTCTCCAGTACCATGTCTGTCTGCTCCCCACCATGATGATGATGGATTAAACCTCTGAAACTGTAAGTGAGCCCCCCTCAATTAAATGTTTTCCTTATAAGGGTTGCCACGGTCATGGTGTCTCTTCACAGCAATAGAAGAAACCCTAAGACAGTTGTTATTATCACATTCTGGGTCCTAGCCAAACGTGGTAGCTGTAGGTCCTTGGTAGAGAGCAGTTCTGTGAGTTGGTATTGAGTCACAAAAGAATGGAGGTGGCTATGTCCCAGCCAAGTGTGGTGGCTGTGGGTTTTCTGAAAGAGTGGTTCTGAGTCTCAGCTAAGTATGCAGCTGTTGGTCCTTAGCAGAGACCTTGTTCTGTGGATTGGTGGGGGTTCACAAAGGGTTGGAGATGGCCTAGAAAGAATGAAGGGTGTCAGTCAAAAGCTAGGGTGACCCTAATTCTGCAGCAAGAGGCCAAGTCTCAGGAGGACAGTGGTGTGCTAGGAGATGAGGGAAGAAGGACACACATAGCACACCCAAGTCCCAGCTTAGTGTGGCAGCTGTGGGGTTGCTGGTAGAAAACTGTCCTGTGGGTCAGAAGGAGTCACAAAAGGAATGGAGGTGGGCTAGAAGAAATGGCTGGAAAAGTGGCAGGGAAGACCGAGGGGACCCTGGGTCCACACCAAGTGGCCAAGTCCCAAGGGGATGGAGGTCCACGGTTGGCTTTTTTAAATGTGGGTTTTGGGGAGTAGACTTGGGTTCTCATGTTTGTAAGACAACTGCTTTCCTCAACTGAACTAACTCCCCAGTCTTAGTTTGGAGGTTTATTACTGTTTCAGTCTCATTGCTTCTTAGAGATGTATTAGATGTAGTTTAGTGGTGTCATCTGGGATTATTTTGGTAGGTCATATGCATTTAGAGATTCATTCATTTCTCTTAGATTTTCCAATTTAAGGAGGTATGATTTGTTTGTTTTGTTTTTAAACAGGGTCTCATTTTTTTTTATTTTTATTTTATTTTATTTTACTTTACAATACCATTCAGTTCTACATATCAGCCACAGATTCCCCCATTCTCCCCCTCCCACCCCCCTCCCATTCCCCCCAGCCCACCCCCCATTCCCACCTCCTCCAGGGCAAAGCCTCCCCTGAGGACTGAGATCAACCTGGTAGACTCAGTCCAGGCAGGGCCAGTTCCCTCCTCCCAGGCTGAGCCAAGTGACCCTTGCATAAGCCCCAGGTCTCAAACAGCCAGCTCATGCAATGAGCACAGGACCCGGTCCCACTGCCTGGATGCCTCCCAAACAGATCAAGCCAATCAACTGTCTCACCCATTCAGAGGGCCTGATCCAGTTGGGGGCCCCTCAGCCATTGGTTCACAGTTCATGTGTTTCCATTCATTTGGCTATTTGTCCCTGTGCTTTATCCAACCTTGGTCTCAACAATTCTCGCTCATATAGACCCACCTCTTTCTCGCCAACTGGACTCCCGGAGCTCCACCCGGGGCCTAGCTGTGGATCTCTGCTTCCAGATCCCTCAGTCATTGGATGGGGTTTCTAGCACGACAGTTAGGGTGTTTGGCCATCCCATCACCAGAGTGGGTCAGTTCGGGCTGTCTCTTGACCATTGCCAGCAGTCTATTGTGGGGGCATCTTTGTGGATTTTTATGGGCCTCTCCAGTACCTTGCTTCTTCCTATTCTCATGTGGTTCATTTATCATGGTCTCTTTTTCCTTGTTCTCCCTCTCTGTTCTTGATCCAGCTGGGGTCTCCTGCTCCCCCAAGCTCTCTTTCCCTCGCCCCTCGCCCTTCATTTCCCCCACTTATGTCCAGGCTGTTCATGAAGATCTCATCCATTTCTCTGTCACTGGGTGATCCCCATGTCTTTCTTGGGGTCCTGTTTTCCAGGTAGCCTCCCTGGTGATGTGAGTAGCAGTCCAGTTATCTTTGCTCCACATCTAGTATCCTTCTATGAGTGAGTACATACCATGTTTGTCTTTCTGAGTCTGGGTTACCTCACTCAGGATGATTTTTTCTAGATCCATCCATTTGCCTGCAAACCTCATGATGTCATTGTTTTTCTCTGCTGGGTAGTATTCCGTTGTGTATATGTACCACATTTTATTTATCCATTCTTCAGTTGAAGGGCATCTAGGTTGTTTCCAGGTTCTGGCTATTACAAACAATGCTGATATGAACATAGCTGAGCAAGTGCTAGTCTTAAACGCATTGGCATAGGAGATCACTTCCTAAACATAACACCAGTAGCACAGACACTGAGAGAAACAATCAATCAATGGGACCTCTTAAAACTGAGAAGCTTTTGTAGAGCAAAGGATACGGTCAACAAGGCAAAGTGACAGCCTACAGAATGGGAAAAGGTCTTCACCAATTCCACATCTGACAGAGGACTGATATCCAGAATATATAAGGAACTCAAGAAATTAGACATCAAAATGCCCAACGGTCCAATTAAGAAATGGGCGATAGAACTAAACAGAGAATTCTCAACAGAGGAAACTCAAATGGCTGAAAGACATTTAAGGAATTGCTCAACATCCCTAATTATCAGGGAAATGCAAATCAAAACAACTCTGAGATACCACCTTACGCCTGTCAGAATGGCTAAGATCAAAAACACTGAAGACACCTTATGCTGGAGAGGATGTAGAGCTAGGGGAACACTCCTCTACTGTTGGTGGGAATGCAAGCTTGTACAGCCATATTGGAAATCAATATGGTGCTTTCTTAGAAAATTGGGAATCAATCTCCCCCAAGATCCAGCTGTACCACTCTTGGGCATATACCCAAGGAATGCTCAATCATACCAGGGTCTCAATTTATAGCTCTGGCTGGCCTGGAACTTGGTGTGTAGACCACATTGGCCTTGAGCTCACAGAGATCCACCTGCTTCTGCCTTCTACATGCTGGTGTCAAAAGTCTCTGTGGCTATTTGTCCACCTAATGGGATATGTTAAGATTTGTCATAATGACTTTCTGAATTTCCTTGGTATCTGTTGTAATTTTCCCCCTTTCCTTTGGTTAGTTTATCGAAGGATATGAAAACCTTATTTATCTTTTCAAAGAACCAACTCTTGGTTTCTTTGATTCTTTTTTCTCTCTCTCATTTTATTAATTTCTGTCTTCCCACCTACCATTTCTAGAGTTGGCTTGTTTTTGCTTGTCCAGTGCCCTCAGCCACATCATTTAGTTATTTGAGATTTCTCTGATTTTTTTTTTTAAGTAGACCCTTGTAGCTAGAAACTCCCCCCACCCCCAGGATTGATTTCGTGATTTAATTGTATCCCATAGGTTTGGATATGTTGTGTTTTTCCTTTTGTTTAGTTCTAGTAATTTTTGAATTTCCCTCTTAGTTCCTTTGGTGACCCATTCGTGTATTCCCTAAACTGCATGAAGCTGCTCTAACTTAAAGATGCTAGGATTCTATACTCTTGTGTTCTCTTTAGTGGGCACAGGAGAAACTTCTGCTTAGTTCTTTTAATTCCAGAGGTAATTTTCTACTGAGTTAGGTGTTCAGGTCCAGGTGTGCAGGTCCAGGTGTGCAGGTCCAGGTGTTCAGGTCCAGGTGTTCAGGTCCAGGTGTGCAGGTCCAGGTGTGCAGGTCCAGGTATTCAGGTCCAGGTGTGCAGGTCCAGGTGTCAATGAGTTCTCCACCAATTTGTGCATAAACGGGATGTACTTTCTTGGATTTTAGTTACTGGCCTCCTCAGATGCTATTCTTTGACACCCATTACTATAGTCTGTCTGTCTGGATTCTAGCAGTCTCTACCAGAGAGTGGAAAGTCCCTTTGGGCAAGCCTTTTAACTGTCATCATTTACTTTGTGTCCCTTCTTTCAAGGTTCAAGTGTTCAGTTTATGCCTGCTTTTAGCTTTCCAATGCCTCTAAAAATTGATTGCTTTTTGCCTGGAATTTTAGTAAATAGAGGAGGTTGGTTTGAAAGAAGCAACTCTGCAGTTATCTTCAGAAATTCATTAAGTTCAGATATAGAGTTTAGTTATTCATTCAAACACCTTTTCTAATTTCCATTTTTTCTTTTTTGAGTTATATATTATAGATATGCACTTAGTAAGCTTTCTAACACAAACTTCTGAGATCAGACGAGATGGGGCACAGTCAGGGTGGTGTGGCCATAGACCTAACACAAACTGTATTTCATCTCTCCTCCTTTTTTCTTCTCTCTACCCTCCCTCCCTCCTTCCCTCCCTCCCTCTCTTCCTTTCTTTTGTTGTTGTGATAAAATAACCTGATTAAGGCAGCTTAGTAGGGAAAGGCTTTATTTTGACTCGAAGCTCAGTGGGGAAGACATGACAGCCACAGGGAAGGCATGGTGGCCGAGCGGGAGGCTTGGCTGGTCACATTGCATCATAACTAGAATAGAGAGGGAAGAGTGTAACTGGAGTATTCCTATGTTCACCCGGCTCCTGTAGCTGCTCAGGCCCAATTAGACACACAGAGACTTATATTACTTACAAATTGTATGGCCGTGGCAGGCTTCTTGTTATCTGTTCTTATATCTTAAATTAACCCATTTCTATTAATCTATAAGTTGCCATGTGGCTTCATGGCTTACCGGTATCTTAACATCTGCTTCTCATCGTGGCGGCTGGCAGCGTCTCTCTGCCTCAGCCTTCCACTTCCCAGAATTCTCCTCTCTCTTTGTCCCTCCTATACTTCCTGCTTGGCTACTGGCCAATCAGCGTTTTATTTATCAATCAATCATAGCAACATGTATTCACAGCATACAGGACATCCCACAGCAGAAGAGGAAGTGGGGATAGCCTCAGAGCTTGTCACCAGGAACCTATTTCCTTCAGAAAGGCCCCACCTCCTAAAGGCTCACATCCTTCCCCAACAGGGCTGCTAAGCTTGGGCATGGGGGTGGTGGGATGGGGTGATGGTATTCTAACACATGAGCCTATAGGGGATTTTTACAATCAAATCACAGCAAAGTAATTAGCTGGTTTTCTTGCTTTCCTCCCCTCCCCACCCTTCATATTTTGTTTTTTTCTTGAATTTTGGGACTTGAGCCCAAGGCCTCTTATATTTTAGGCAAGAGCTACAGAGATCTACAGCACCACATACAGATTTTCTTACCCTTTTTTTTTTTTTTTTTTTTTTTTTTCTGATTTCTAGTGCAATCCCACCATGGCCAGAGAACATACTCTTATAAGTAATTCTTACTGAATTTGCTATTTGACCATTTCATTCATATGAAAAGTGCATCCTGATTCCTCTTTCTCACATCTCTCAGCTCCCTCCTACCCGCTCCGAATCTCCACTTCCCCCAACAAGTCTCTTTCCCACATCCCAGTCTTTTGCTTTGAGACATGCTGAACTTGCTGAGATAGTGTGATAGCCCAGCAAACAGGGTTGGTCCGTTCCTGTCAGGATCAGAGCGCTTGGCGCAGGCACTGGTATCTGCATACATCAGTTAAGCCACGTTTATTGTGTTATAGCTATGTTTGAAAAGACCCCTTCCTTTTGGGGGGCATTTTTTCTGTTGTTACCCAGACAGTGTCTAGATCCCACACTGACTCATGTACCTGCCTGTGTTCCGTCTGGCTGTGTCGTTTACTCCAAACGGCTTGGTGCTCATTGTTCCGTGCATTCTTAAGTCTTTGTGAATTCAACCCTTTAAAGGTATGAATTGTGTCTTATAAAGTCAGGCCTTTGCCCTTAACGCCTGCTGTGTGATGTCGACTTCCTTTTGGTTATGGCTTTTACTGTGTAGTTTTTTTTTTTGTTTTTGTTTTTGTTTTTGTTTTTTGAGACAGGGTTTCTCTGTGTAGCTTTGCGCCTTTCCTGGATCTCGCTCTGTAGACCAGGGTGACCTCGAACTCACAGAGATCCACCTGGCTGTGCCTCCCGAGTGCTGGGACTAAAGGCGTGCGCCACCACCTGGAGAGATGGCTCAGCTGTTAAAGGCTAGGCTCACAACAAAAAATGTGTAGTTTTTTATTTACGTTTTTCCCTTCAAATAGCAGGATTCTGCTTTTCGAAACAATCTCAGTGTGACAGTGTTTCTGATTGGCATATTGAGGTTTCTTATGTTTAATACAATTATGTACTGAGTCAGTCATAATGCTGTCTACTGTTTCCTCTACCTGTCGCTTATTTCTTTATCCCACCCAGTTGTCAGATGTATTGTATGTTGCACTGCTTTAATTTGCTACATTAGATTTGTTTTCTATTTCTGTCCCTATTATTATTATTATTATTATTATTATTATTATTATTTATTTATTTATTTTAAAAGGAAAAGATAGAGTGTTTAACACCCCGTTGTGTGAACAAGGAATTGTTGGATTTGGGATCGGAATCGCAGTCACTGGTGCTACGGCCATTGCGGAAATCCAGTTTGCCGACTATATTTTCCCCGCCTTTGATCAGGTAGGCGCCTCATGCTTTGCCGGGAAGGGCATCTCTTAGGGTCAGTCCTTGAGTGTTCAAACACAGGCGCTGCCCACCCACCCCCGCCCTGCCCTCAGCACCTGTTGCCTTGTGTGGGTGCTTCGCAGTTGCGATGGGAATGCGTTTGAAGATCCAGCGGCATGCTTGGAGGACACGCACTGGGCAGGAAAGAGTCATTATGGCGTTCCCCTTCTCTCCGCAGATCGTCAATGAAGCTGCCAAGTACCGCTACCGCTCTGGCGACCTTTTCAACTGCGGGAGCCTCACCATCCGGGCCCCATGGGGCTGTGTGGGCCACGGGGCTCTCTACCATTCTCAGAGTCCTGAAGCCTTTTTTGCCCATTGCCCAGGAATCAAGGTATTCTTGTTTACTTCCTGGATTTGATCGTCATTTGCTGTTTCCACCTTTGCTCATGCTGTTAGTATTAGCCAGGGACCTTACCCGAGGGAAGACAAACAGGACTTTGGAATTGATAGGAACTTAACTATATTTGAGACAGGGAGGTTGTTAGCATTTCTTTTTAAATTAACTCGATAACACTCAGGTTTCTAGAACGTTCTTCCTGAAGCAGCACTGGCATGATGTTGACATTAATTAACTCCATAGATTCTAAAGGGTGTGACTTTCTCCCAAAGCTCTAGTTTCTTCTTTCTAATGGGTTTTTCCTCATTGAACTGATTTTGGGGTACTTTTAATAAAACCTACTGTTTAGTCAATATTTACCTCAAAGGCATGCTTGCTTTTAGCTCCGTTGTCAGGTTTTAAGGAGACAGACAGAAAGCTGTTATATAGATGGGAATCTTTTCCAATCTAGAGTAAGGTAACTAACTACTCAGTCTGCTTGGAAGAGTCTTCCATGGATAGCTATCTTCTGCAATAGCTCAAGTCTTTGGATGGCACAAATATTTTGAGTGTGTTCTCTCTTGATAATTCACCAAACAGCTTTCCAGGGAATCACAGAAACTCATAGATGTGTTACTCAGAGAAGCATGTTTGTTTTTGACAACACAAATCAATTGTAAAATGTGTACATTTTTTTCCTTTTTTTTCCCTGCTGGCTCATAATAAGGTTTGTCCCAGTTGAACGGAGGCCGTATGCGTTTCTGGTACTTTTGGACAAGAGCCACCTGGAGGCAGCACTAACTTTTGAGTTTGAGCAGGATGTTCATCATATTTCATGTTTACACCATATCCTAGAGTTTTTAAACAGCAGAACTTTTAATCTTCTACTGTCTGTTTTCTGTCTCTTATTTTTAAACTTGAAATGCTATATAGATATATATAATATATGTATATATAATATATATATTATATATATAAAACACTAAGGCTGATACAAATAAATAAAGCAAGGAGAAACTAAAGATTAGAAGCATAAAGGTATTGTGTGATATAGTTAATAAAGAGATCTTTGCTGTTTTAATTTTAAACAAAAGTCTTTTGATAAAAATGACACAATTCCCTCAAGGCAGTAGATTAAGAGAGTCTGAGGCCAGCCGGGTAGTGGTGGCACACACCTTTAATCCCAGCACTCGGGAGGCAGAGGCAGACGGATCTCTGAGTTAGAGGGCAGCCTGGTCTTACAGAGTGAGTTCCAGGATAGGCTCCAAAAGTAACACAGAGAAACTCTTTCCAAAAAAAAACCAAAAAAAAAAAAAAAAAAAAAACCCAACAAGAAAACAAAACAACAAACAAACAAACAAACAAACAAACCGAAAAAAGTCTGAGGCCAGCCTGGGCTACCTAGCATGGCTTTCTCTCAATCAGATTAAGGGCTGGGCATGTAGCTCAGGGTGGACTACTTGCCTAGTATGTGTAAGCTAAGGATTTGATTCCCAGCTCCACAAAACAAAACCAACCAACCAACCAACCAACCAACCAACCAGACAAACAAACAAACAAACAAACCACAATAGCGAGTTTGAAACCCAAAGGTGGTTTGCTTCAAGGAGTCTTTATACTCCTTGAAGCAAACCACCTTTTATTTTATACAAAATAGAAGATAAAAAAAGGATCTTTGTAGTAGGTCCAGGCTTATTCTAATAATCCTTCCAAAGTAAAGTTTGTTCTTCCACAGTTACTTTACAATCATGAAAAGTTAGGTACAAATTTGTGATTTGAAGAACCGTGGTCAAGAGTGTGGTCTCCTGTGCGCATCAGAACAGAGTAAGAATCTCTGTCTTAGCAAGCTCTGTGACCCTGGGCAGTGTCCCCTCCTGAAGGTCTTGGAGCCCTTGCTTGTCCACTGGAGATGCGGAATAGCCATGCTTTTCTCTTCTCTGTGCAACTGGATGCTAGGATATCTGGTCCACAGAATTCAGTGGGTTGCTTTTTCCCTTATGAAGTGCAGGTTGCATTTGCCCGTCAGAAGGAAGGGGATTGTGGTACTTGACATTTGCGAGTGGTAACAGCGTTAGTAGGAGGTGGCACTTAGTGATGGACACTTCTCCTGGCTGTCTTTTTATGTGCTTGGCAGGTTCCCTTTCTGCCACAGGCAAGGTGAGGTCCTTAAAGGAAGACCAGCATATTCGTTATCAGAATGTGGACAGCATTTTAGAAATACTGTGGACAAAGAGATTTCTGAGGGACAATGCTTAAACTTTGTAATATAAACAGATACCCGGGTCTCTAGTTGAATTAGTTACACTTGGTTAAGTATCAACCCTTAGAAATGGGTTTACTGGGGATGTATCCTACTAAACTTGTTTGTTTTTGCAGGTGGTTATACCCAGAAGCCCTTTCCAGGCCAAGGGACTGCTATTGTCGTGCATAGAAGATAAAAATCCATGTATATTTTTTGAACCTAAAATACTTTACAGGGCAGCAGGTAAAGCTTTCTTATATTTTGCATTTGTGACTATCCTTATATTCTTTTACATAGTTAATTTTCTCTTCTTTTTAACATTTCCCCCCGAGCTTGTTTTCCACTTTCCTTAAGGATAGATTGGGTTCTGTGACATTCAATTTTGTCCTCAGATGTAAACTTCAGAGAAACCCATGGAGTTAGACTTTGATTGTGGAATGTAAAATGTTAACAAGAATGAAAGATCATGCTCAGTTTTGTTTAGTCCTTGGGGGTTGAGTGGGAAAGTGAAGGCACTTGTACTTCATGACGTTTGAAAGTCCCTGTTAGATAAGTGACCCCGAAGGTCCTCTACGTCAGGGGACTCTGTGATGAAGCGGGCGCTGTTAACAATGTGCTGTGGCATCAGGTCTCCCTGGGGGTCTGTCGCAGTCAACCTAGATGTGTGGTTGCTCTCCTTTTAGCTCACAATCATAATTCTATAACCACACATCTGTGACTGCTTATTTCTCAGCTGTAATGGAAAATTTAAATATCAAATGGTTTGTTGTATCTAAAGTGTATTTCCTACCTCCCCCCCCCCCCCCCCCCCCCAATTCAAGAACATTACTTTGGCAAATCACTCTTGAACAGTTACATTTAAAACCACACATTTTTGTTGTGATATAATTTATGTACCATAAAATGCACAGCTATTGTGTTCGGTTTGATGGGTTTTTGACAGCCCCATATATTCATATAGCCACTATACAAAACAAGACGCAGAACATTTTAATCACTCCTGCAGGCCTTTTCCGGTTCGTTTTCTGCCTGTCCATTCTCTCAGCTCTAAGCCTAGTCGCTTTCTGATTGTGATTAGATTAGCTGTTCATGTTTCTGGGCTTTGTGGAAATGGAGTTTCACGTATATTCTTCGTGTTTGTCTCCTTTTGTCCAACCTAGTGTTACAGAGATCCATCCATGTTATTGCCTGTGTCTAGTTCATCTATATTGCTGAGTAACAGTCTATTGTGTGAATAGCAATTGTTGATTATTATTACAATTGTGATTATACTGCACAATTGGGTACAATAGTAGGGCATTATTCAGAGAATGAACATTGCCCTTACTATATGAATAGTTATTGTGCATCATTATTACTGAGTATATTTGTTATTATTGTAAGAACAATTATTTCTACTGAGGAAAGTGGGTTATTTCCTCTCTCTTCGACAAGCTAATGACCTTTAAATATTATTAATATATTACACCCCCAGTTCTGGCTATTAACCTGACTGTTAACGAGTTAATTAGGAAGTGCATCTTGGTTATGAAGAACAAAGGTACCTGAAAATCGGTGGCATACATATACAGTTTTGTTGCATAAGTATTACCTTAAGTGAATAGTCATTGTATGAATCCACTGTCATTCATTGAAGGCCCATGCACTGGGTTCCTATTTCACTTTATCCAGTCAGTTTTTGAAAATTGACTTGTATGGTATTGTTAGGAAAGAGCGATTTCCCCCAATCTGAAGTATTATTGTTTACACAATTCCTGAAATAAAGTTTTTTTTTTTAATTTTTTAAATTTATTTTTAAGGATTCTAGACATAGATTTCTTTGGGAAGCTAAAATGTCAGTCATCTAAAAAAGTTACCTGTTAGCTCTAAAAAAGAAATCGGTAGATATAATTTCAGTCTATGTGTGTATTATCTATATTATATCATTTCTTTTTTTTTTTTTTTAAAAGATCTATTTATTTATTATGTATACAATATTCCTCCTGCATGTTGCCTGCAGGCCAGAAGAGGGCACCAGATTTCATTATAGATGGTTGTGAGCCACCATGTGGTTGCTGGGAATTGAACTCAGGACCTCTGGAAGAGCAGCCAATGCTCTTAACCTCTGAGCCACCTCACCAGCCCCTACTATATCATTTCAATTCATGCATCTATGTATTCCTTAGGCAGCATATGTTTCCTGACAGTGAATTATTCATTTATTTGATCACAAGTGTTTTTACTTTATATGTCTCTGGTCTAGTATGAATTGTCCACATAGATTTATGTTTCTTTTCTTTTCTTTTTTTTTTTTTTTTCAAGACAAGGTTTCTCTGTGTAGCTTTGCGCCTTTCCTGGAACTCGCTTTATAGACCCAGGCTGGCCTCGAACTCACAGAGATCCGCCTGGCTCTGCCTCCCGAGTCCTGGGATTAAAGGCGTGCGCCACCACTGCCCGGCGATTTATGTTTCTGTTTTAGCTGTGTAGGAGAGCTTTTGTTGTACATCTAAAACAAGTGCAAAGAACAAAGTTTCATTACTGAGGAGAGTGCTTTGAGTCAACATTGGGTAGGGAGGAGAATGAGTGGTTTTCAGTGAACTTGAAGTGTAAAGTTACTTTTGAATTTATTGACATATTTTCTGCGGTTGATAAACTGTACTATTCATGGCACTGAGCCCAGTGGAATTTTCCTACCTACTTTCCAGATTTAGTTTGAACACGGAACAAACGTATCTCTCAAACCTTAAGTTAGTTATATTCTTAGTGACTAAGCTTATGCCATGTGATAGAGTGATGTATTTTTGTTTCTGTGTAAAATTTAGGATCATGAGTCATGGCACTTTGTAACAAATTCACCCATTACAGATCCATAGCCATATATAGTTGATACACAGAATAAAAATAGCAAAAATGTTCTCCTTTCATTTCCTTCACTCCCAACTCCATTCCTTAGTTCCAGTTCTGTGTATTTATATTTATCTTCATAGGTGACTAGGTGGAACATACTTGCTTATGCATAAAACATAAAAGAGATATAAGTACTTTCCTGTAACTTGCTTTGCAAAATATTTTTCTATAAATTGACCAAAATCTATAAATGTATAATCTGTATACTCAAGTAATAAAGAGCAAGCTATAAATATTCTACAAATAGATTTTCTTTAAAATATATTTCTATTAATTCTTTGGGAATTTCATACAGTGCATTTTGATCATATTCATCCTCACTCCTACCCACCTTTCCAATCTTGTGATTCTCTTACCCTCTTCAAAGCCCATCAGGGCCAGGCGGCGGCGGTAGTGGTGGTGGTGGTGGTGGTGGTGGTGGTGGTGGTGGTGGTAAAGGCGAAGGCAAAGCCAGGCGGATCTCTGTGAGTTCGAGGCCAGCCTGGTCTACAGAGCGAGATCCAGGACAGGCACCAAAACTACACGGAGAAACTCTGTCTTGAAACCCCCCCCCCCCAAAAAAAAAGCCCATCAGGTACAATTTGTGATACTTACATATTCCTGAGTATGGGGCTATGCACTATAGCTTGGCGGACGTACCTGGGGCCACACCCTTAAGGAAAACCTTGCCTAGATGCAATCAGTTGACAATAGCACCTTTTTTACTAGAGATGGGGCCTCTTGAGCCATACATCCATCAAATAACTTTTCCTACTTGCCCAATATTTGGATATATCTCTGTCAGTTCACATAGGTGTAACTGATTTTTACTTCATAAAATATATACCATGTCCTTACCTTCCCCCTGCTAATGAAACATTGAATTGCTTCTGAATTCTGGCAGTTTTAAATGGTGTTGCAAGAAACATATGTTTATCTGTGTTTAAGTATGTGGGAGAAGGAAATTATGTCTGTATTAAAAAGTCTCTGTACAAAAATCTGTAAATGTATAGTCTGTATACTCAAGTAATAAAGAGAAAGCTATAAATATTCTACAAATAGCTTTTCTTTAAAATATATTTCTGTTAGTTCATTGAGAGAATTAATTCATTAATAGAAATAAATAAAAATAGTTCTACAAATGAGAAGCTCACAAAATCTGGATTAAGTCCTTTCCTGCTTTCTTTAATCCCTGTGTATTCTTTGGTTGCATCCTGGTAGTGTGTGGAGCATGAAGTCAATAGCATCTTGCAGTAATTGTTTTCCAGGGGCCAGTAGTTGCTGTTGCTTCTCATGTACAAATATAAAAACCAATACCGGTTCCCTACTGAATAGGCAGCCACAATTGAGAAAGTTCCAGAAAGCTGGATGTGGTGATGCCCACCTAGAACACCAATACTTGGGAAACAGGAATGGGGATTGCTGTGAGTTCAAGGACAGGCAGGGATACATAGTAAGACCTTCTAAAACCTTAATCAACATACCACACAAAAAGTTTACAAACACCGGAAACCTATTCTTGACAATGAGGTCTAAATGGTTGTGGGGATGTGGAAAGGGGTGAGAAATGAATGAGGTATTCAGTGGTTTACCAATCTTCAGAAGCAAGAGTCGACCGGGCTGTACCTCATGACTGTACCCCATGTCCCTGAGTCTCTAGGGGCAACCATTTAATTTTTTTTTGGATCCAGTTTAAAAAGTGATGTGTCACTTTCTGGAGAAATATGGATATCATGACTGTAACTGCACAAATGATTGACCCAGAACTATGTTGTAAATGTGGAAGAATCTTAGGCATAACCCAATTTATTATGCTTGGGTTTTGTTTTTATGTGTGTATCAAGGTGGGAGACAGAAAAGCTCTGTGTCTAATTTTCCTTCTTCTTCCCCCTTTCTCTGCTTTCCTTCCTTTGTCTGTGTGTGCCTGTATGAGTCTCTGTGTACCACGTGCCTGCAGAAGCCAGATGAGGAGCTCTTGGAACTGGAGGAGTTACAGGTAGTTAGCAACTGCTTGATGTGTGTGCTTGTATCCACAACCAGGCCCTCTGCAAGAGCATTAGAGCTCTTAATCATGGAGCCATCCCTCTAGCCCCAATTTTTTTTTTTTTTTTTTTTTTTTTAATAAGAACAGAATTCTGCCGGGAGGTGGTGGCGCACGCCTTTAATCTCAGCACTTGGGAGGCAGAGTCAGATAGATCTCTGTGAGTTCAAGGCCAGCCTGGGCTACAGAGTGAGTTCCAGGACAGGCTCCAAAGCTACACAGAAAAACCCTGCTCGAAAAACAACAACAAAAAACAAAACAAAACAAAGCGAACAGAATTACTTAAATTAAAATTCTGAAAAGATGCATCAATTTATTGGTGCTTTTTTTTCTTATCAATTTACAAACCAGTGATCTGTTTTAAATTGGCGGTTAACATAATGTTTTTGGTACCTCAATTCTTGTGTTAAGTCATTTTTCTCTTCCCAGCTCTATTGCTGATATAATTTAGTGTTTATTGCGACTGTAATTTAGTGTTTAATTTTTTTCTTTGCCAGTTTCCTTTGTGTGAAGTTCACATATTGTTCCTTACTATAGAAAATCCATTTGGAAATAAAATTCAAATTTAAATATTTATTATCTCTTTGAGAATTTCATACATTGAATTTTGATTATATTGGTCCCCTCCCCTAACCTTTTCTTCATCCATCCACCCCCAATTTTACTTACTCAACCTGTGTCCTTTTTTTTTCTAACAAACCTTCAAGTCTCATTATTGTTGCCTATACACTGTTAGGTGTGTGGCCACCCACTGGAGCATGGGAGACCTGCTGGAGCCACACCCTTAAAGAAAGCTAACTCTCTTTCCTTGGGCATCTATAAATTACCAGTAGATCTTCAGCTATGGATGGGACTTCATACCCATTTCTCCCCTCCATGCTGGGGTTTGGTCTGATTTGAGCTTGCATAGGTTTTGTGCATGCTGTTCCAACCTCACAATGGTTGTTCATATGTGCTACGTATATGCCACTGCCCTATTGTGCCTGGAAAACATTGTTTCCTTTTTTTTTTTTTTTTTGTTTTTTTCGAGACAGGGTTTCTCTCTGTAGCTTTGCGCCTTTTCCTGGAACTCACTTGGTAGCCCAGGCTGGCCTCGAACTCACAGAGATCCGCCTACCTCTGCCTCCCGAGTGCTGGGATTAAAGGCGTGCGCCACCAACGCCCGGCAACATTGTTTCCTTTTATCTGCCACCTCTGCCTCTTAGTTTTTCAATGCCCCCGAGCTTTGGGAGGAGGGTCGTGTGATAGAGATGTATGTTTAGGCCTGGGCACTCTGCATTCCCTCATTCTCTGCGACTTGAGTGGTTGTAGCTCTCTGCTTTAATCACCATTGATTGCAAAAAGAAGCTTCTTTGATGAGGTTTGAGAGAGGCAATAATCTATGGGTAAAGTGAGACATCATGAGGAGTTGGCTCCGTACTGTGCCGCATTAGCAGAGTAATGTGGTGGTATTGTGTTCCCCAAAATATTGTGCACCCTAATAAACTTATCCGGGGTCAGAGAATAGAACAGCCACAATATTAAACATAGAGGATAAGCATTGGTAGCACATGCCTTTAATCCTAGCATCCCAGAGGCAGAGATCTACCTGGATCTCTGTGTGTTCAAGGATACAGCCAGGCATGGTGACACACGCCTATAATCCCAAGAAGTGAGCCTTTAATCCCAGGGAGTGATGATAGAAGGCCAAAAGGTATATAAGGCGTGAAGACCAAGAACTAGAAGCTTTTACCTGGTTAAACTTTTAGGCTTTTGAGCAACACAATTCAGCTGAGAGGCATCCAGTCTGAAGAAACAGGATCAGCTGAGGAATTGGCAAGGTGAGGTAGCTGTGGCTTGTTCTGTCTCTCTGATCTTCCAGCATTCACCCCAATAACTGGCCTCAGGTTTGATTTGATTTAATAAGAACTTTTAAGATTCGTGCTACAGAGTAATAGTGGATTCCCCTCTAGGGTTGATGACTTGTCTAGCCACGTGTTCTTGGCCCTGATGACTGTGCCACGCATGGGTTCCATCTTGTTGAACAGGCTTGAAATCGAACTAGAAAGTGGTTGGCTGCTCCCATGCTGTGTGTGCCACTGTTGCACCAGTC
>CABHPP010121756.1:57965-69382 GCA_902168425.1 Peromyscus attwateri | reverse complement strand
AAGGAAGGAAGGAAGGAAGGAAGGAAGGAAGGAAGGAAGGAAGGAAGAGAAACAAAGAAACAAAACAGAATTTAGTCCTCTGACAGAAGTTGTCACTGCCAGCATTGACAGAGGCAAGGTGTAAGCCTTTTCGTTAGCAGTATCTTTTGTGTTATTATTAAAATGTTTCTTATTAAATCCAGCATCTCACAAATAAATACATTAGATAACAGTATGCCATAGCTACCAGCATGTGTAACATTGGATGGCTAAAATGACTGCATCTTTAACATCCAGGACATAATTAGTCAGATTGCTACTGGCCATATTAAAGCAGTTACTTTCCAGGAGTCTGCATAGGGAAGGGAGGGTCCTGCACAGCAGTACTAATGTGGGATTGTTTAAGAAATCAAGTGTTGAAAATATAAAACAAGATACTATTTTGTAGGTTTTCACCAGGGGTATAACTATGGTTCAGGCATTCCTCAAAACAAAAACAAAAGCTGAGCAGTGAGTGAGGTTAGGGGGATTACCAGAGAGATTGAATGAACTCACTGGGTGACAAGTGAAGGCAGTGGGAAGGGCGCTGTCTAAAATTTTGGCATATTTATCATCAACTAGGTGGATACCTTGACTAACATTCTGAAAACAATTTTATTCAACCTAGGAAATTAGGGTGAGGCTTATTTGAGATGGTAGTTAGAACACCCAGTGAGCTGGAAGAGTGGGCTGCAAGTGTTCAGAGCTCTCCTCACACAACATTATGGCCAAACACACCATAGCATTAAGGCTTGGAGGCAGACTGTCAGGATTTTGATGCAGGTCTGACCCAAGCAAGTTGTTTAACACCTTTATGCCTCGGTTTCCTTATCTGAGTAATGTGGGTAATGCAAACACTTACCTCATAAGATTCTTGTGAGGGTTGCATGAGATGAAGATGTAAGGTACTGAGCATTGTGTCATGTACTCAGAGTAAAGATTACATCAAATGGTAGGTGTTATTGCCATTCTGCTTAGAGATGTGTGTGTGCCTTTTACCAGCCCCAGGAGACATTCTCCCTATTCAACACCTAGTTAACCACCATAGTGTCCACAGTGCTGGAAATACTTGTCCTATGTCTCATGGCTGGCTCACATGATGAACTAGGAGGTGGTCAGGGCAAGTATCTGTAGCCCTGCTGTGCAGATAAGGAAGCTGAAGTAAAGAAACTAGGAAATATAGGCAAGATCACATCACTAATGTGAGTGGCAAAAGAGGACTAGCTCAAGACACTGAACAACTGTTCTCTTCAATGGACCTACTGTACCCAGAAAGAGGGAGTACCCATGTGTCCCATCTGTAAAAAAACGTGCTCTCTGACAAAATGGCACCACATTTTCCCTTATATGCAGGATCTGGAAGTGTGTGTGTGTATGTGTGTGTGTGTGTGTGTGTGTGTGTGTGTGTGTGTGTGTGTGAGAGAGAGAGAGAGAGAGAGAGAGAGAGAGAGAGAGAGAGAGAGAGGGAAGGAGAGGGAGAGAAGGAGAGACAAATGGTATGTGTCATGAAAGTAGAAAGGATTGTGGCAAAGGAGCAGAGAAGCTGATGGGAGGAGGGAGGAGAGTAGTGGGAAAGGTGAACATTAATAAGATACAATAATATGTGTGTATGAAAATGTCATAATGAAACCCATTATTTTGTACACTAACTTAAAAATTAATAAAAAAGAAAAAGGTGATGCCTTATCAAATCAAATTATTATATTCACTAGTGCAGTATGTTTTTAAAGGAAGCAAGCAGCCTTGCCCTTCCCTGAGGATGAATGAATGCAATTTACAAACCCCACACACCTTCATGATGATGCTCATTAAATTATTTAAAAGATATAATTACTCATTTATATTCTTTGCAGCAATAAGGAAAGCTACCAGTAATACATTGGAGAAAGTAGGTAGGTAAGAAAGGGTTTCATTTCTCAAATGGGTGACCTGTAAAACAGGTATAGAATTTTTAGGGAAAAGATTTGGCCAGACACCATGAAGGCCACAGAGTCCTGGGACCCTTTTTTGTACACTGATTTATGAGTAAATGGTTTTTAGGGCAATTTGAAAGGGAGATAATCAAAGCAAATAATATTTAAATCTTAAAGGCTTTACTGTGACACCCTGGAAACAAAGGGGAAAGAGACATCATTTTTATATGACTTAATAAAGTCTATTTTTAATGACTATGAAAATTTACTTCAGTTAGTTTAAATACATAAAGATAAATGATGGATAGATGATAGACAGGAGATGGATAGATGATAGATAGATAGATAGATAGATAGATAGATATAAAGACTATAAAGAATCCTTGAAAAATGGGAATGGAATTGAGCACTTAGAGAAATGAGTTTTACAAATCGGCTCTTAAAAGCATGACATAAAACAAAGTGATAAAGTAGGATTTCTGTTTAGCAAGATGCAAAAATGGAAAACACAGAAAATGAGAAAATGGAGTAACTAGGTAACTTAGAACTAAAAAGAAAGAGAAAAACAGAGAGACAAGAAAGCAGGAAAACTGCCAGAGTAGTGCAGAGAAAGTGAGAAATAGTCTGTGGATGGCAGAGCAAATGAGACCATCCTCATTTTTAAAACATGCATAGTTAAGAAGCTTTAATAAACATCTAAAAGATAAATGATGTACCTGAAATAATTCATTGCAGTTCCTTTGCATATGTCCTTTCCTTTAATTGTGACAGAGGTGAAGATATCCCTAATTTTATTTTTCACACAAGGAAACCAAGGCTGCAATTGTTTAATAAATTGCTCACAGGCCGGGCAGCGGTGGCGTGCCTTTAATCCCAGCACTCAGGAAGCAGAGCCAGGCAGATCTCTGTGAGTTTGAGGCCAGCCTGGTCTACAGAGCAAGATCCAGAACAGGCACCAAAACTACACAGAGAAGCCCTGTCTCAGAAAACCAAAAAAAAAAGGCTCATGGATTCACAGCTGATGAAGAGAAGAGCTGAGGTTTGAACCCGGGTTTGTGACTGACAGTTGCCAAAATTCCTTTCTAGTGGGAAGACTAAGCAACATCTATCCCTTCTCGTAAGGTCCCAATGACAAACTGAGGCTTGATTCTGACACAGTTCACTCTGAGGAACCACTGAAATTATTAGGCTTCCTTACAGAGCCTTGATGAAGGATTACTTAAAGAGGTGTGGACACTCCTCTCCCAACTGTGGCTGCACCCAATCAAGACTCTCCACCCCTCTATAGACTCTATCCCCTCCCTCAGGCCATATGCAGCCATGTGCCTGGTGGTAGGTAGCAGCTGGATACTCAGGTGAGAATCCTATGCCCTACTCTACCTTCTCATTGGAAGTGTAAACTGGCAACAAGCCTAGCTGGTATGATCTTTTGCAGGGAGGGCAAACACAGCTAACCAGCTATTTAGGACAGTGACCATCACTATTGCCTGTTCTTTTCACAGTTGCCAAGGTACAGAAAGTCCTAGTTTTCTGACAGTGGACAATCTTAGAGAAAAATGTTCACTAGGAGATTTTGGGATGTGTGTTAAAAAAACATATGGAAGCATTCAAGATTATTTCATGATGGGAACTGAAAAAAATTAGGACTCATATAGGGAACAAACGGTTCCTGCCTCACACTATACAGAGAAGCTATCGTGATGACTGATGTTTATAGTTCCAGTACTTGGTGAGCTGAGGGAAGACTGTGAATCTAAGGCCAGCATAGGCTACATAGCAAGACCCCATCTTAAATAAAAAAATAAAAAATAAAATCCAGATGAGATGAAGAGAAGCCAAATAACCTGCATGTGCAGATGGCACAATCAGTTTTACAGAAAGCTCGGAACATTTCACCTAATCTATTAGAAATAATAACCAGTTCAACAAGTTTTCAGGACACAGAATCCCATTCATCATAACAACAAAATAGGTATCTAGGAATAAATTTAACCAATGAAGTAGAAGATATGTACACTGAAAGTGTCGAGACATTTATGAAAGCAACTAAAGAAGATTCAAGTAAATGAAAAGAAATCTCAAGCTAGCTGAGAATCAGACGACAGCGCGTTTTAGGAACATACTTCTAGTTTTAGGTGGGCTGCATAGGTTCTATTATCTTTCTATATCCATTAAAACAGAGAAGTTTCTCATAAAAAATAAGATTCTAGTTGCATTATGAGGTACATATTGTTTGGTTGTTTTTGTTTTTCTTTTGTTTGTTTGATTGGTTGGTTGGTTTGGTTTTTTGAGATGAGTTCTCACTATACAATCTTTCTTACACTCTCATTTTTAGTATTTATCTTTAAATAATCTGTTTTCTCATATATATTAAATGTTATCACATTTATATCATAAAATTAATGTCACACAAGACAAACTTATTTTTAAATAGCACAAATACAAATTTATACTCTTTTTGAAGAAATTTTATTTCCTTAAATTAAATTTTGTGTACAAATGTAGAACTGTAGAAATATAGATGAAATGGATTAGTTCATAAATATCTATTTTTATTTTTAATTATTTCCATTAAAAATAAAAAAATAATCTCTTAAGATTATTACAGAACTAATGACACCAACCCTGATCTGAATTTTTCAAATTCTTATTAGCATATACTAGTTGACAAAAAATACCAGGTTTTATTATGACATATTAATGCATGTATATAAGGTATTTGATCACATTTATTCCATTTTAACTGATTTGTGGTCTCAGATTGAAGGAAATAATTCCAATAAAATACAATTTTTTGTTTTGTAATTTAACATTGAATAAGTAGTAAAATATAGCTATTTATGATATTTTAAAGAATACACAATGTCATGGGATGAGAAACCTGGAGGTTCAAATGTAGCAACATCTGGAATGCAACACATTGCAAATGGACCCTAAATTTAAACTGTAAAACTTTAAAACTCCTGAAAAAAAAAGGAAAAATTATTTGACAATTCATATCAAAGCACAATGAGAGATCACTTTTCTACAATAAAAATGGTCCTTATCACAATGAAAGAAGATAACAAATGTTAAGGATGTGGCTCAGCACTTGACAGGATTTATTTCTCTTGCAGAGACCAGATTCACAAGTCCCAGCACCCACATTGCAGCTCATATTCATCTGCAATTTTATTTCCAGGTAATCTAATGCCCTCTTCTGACATCCATAAATGACAGTCACTCATGCGTTTGCATATACACAGGCAAAACATTCACACATCTAACAATAACAAATAAATCTTAAAAATTATTAAAAAATTAAATCACATCATGATCTAACAATCTCACTACTAGATAGAAAATGAGAACAATAAATTAAATAAATATCTATCTCCATGTCCATTGTAGCATTTTTAATAATAACCATGATAAAGAAACCTTCATTAGCTCATGAGTGCATGAAAAAACCTGATGTGTGCGTGCTGAATAGAATATTATGCAATTATAATAAAGAAGGAAATATGTCATTTTACAGCAACATAGGCGAACTTGGAGAGTGTATTCAAAGTGAAAAAAGCCAGCCACATCAAGACAAATACTGCATGATCTCATTTGTGTGTAGAATCTAAAATTGGCTAGAAAATTTAGATTAAGTAAAAAGCATAGAAGAGAACAGTGATAGCTAAGGGCTAGGAGTAGGTGTAGGGCATGGGAACATACATGTTGGTCAAAGGATACAAACTTTCAGTTAAGTGCAAGTCCTAGGAAATCAGAGCACCACATGGGTGATAATGCATCTGTTGATAATGGCATGATTCTACAATGCATATGTGTAACATAAAATCTAAATGGCTTTTTAATTTAAAAAAACCAGAGCCAGATATTGGGGTAAATGCTGAAAGATCAGAGAGACAAAGGAATAAGCCACTGCCACGTC
Source organism: Peromyscus attwateri (assembly GCA_902168425.1). NCBI lineage: Eukaryota > Metazoa > Chordata > Mammalia > Rodentia > Cricetidae > Peromyscus > Peromyscus attwateri. Next base: position 63,532 of record CABHPP010121756.1, on the reverse strand, counting down.
TTACCTCTAGGACTCCTCAGCCTGAAAAGGCTTCATTTCCTGTCTCCTTACACCTTACATATCTTTCTCTGCCCAGCCATCATTTCCTGGGATTAAAGGCACGTGTGCTTCCCAAGCAAAGGCATGACATCTCAAAGGCTGGGATTAAAGGCATGTGTGTTTCCTAGTACTGGGACTAAAGGTGTGTGCCACCACTGCCTGGCCTCTGTGTTTAATTTTGTGGTTTGTTCTATCCTCTGATCTTCAGGTATATTTTATTAGGGTATACAATATATCACCACACATATGTCTACCAAATTATCCTATCATATTCTATTTCTCTCTCTCTCTCTCTCTCTCTCTCTCTCTCTCTCTCTCTCTCTCTCTCAGTGTTTGTGTCTGTGTGTCTGTGTGGGTGTGTGGGCGTATGATCTAAATGTTTCAAATTTTAAAAATGCAGCTGCACGACTGGGGAGATGGCCACACAAATATGAAGACCTGAGATCAGATCATCATTACCCACTTTATAGCTGGTCACAGAAGAGTGGCGATGGAGGTGAAGTGGAGGTGAAGAAAGGTAAATCCCTGGAGCTGGCTAACCAGTTCCAAGTTCAGTGAGAGACTCTGTCTCAAAAACAAACAAACAAACAAAAACATGGAGAGCAATAGAGGAATACAATGTCAACCTCTGGCTTCTAACCCCCCCTCCACACACACACACACACACACACACACACACACACACACACACACACATATACATGACCTCATGCACATTTGAATATGAACATATGTAACATACACAGATGAAGTAGAGTAACTGAGGAAGATGCATTATATCAACCTCTGGCCTCCATAAATATATGTAAGTGCACACACTCATGCACCCATATACACATGTACACATATATACCACACACAAAGTACAGCTGCAGTGCATGGTAGCATGCATGTGCAGCCCTAGCTATTTTGAAGGTTGGAGAATTGTTTGATTCCAGGAATTTGAGGCCAGTCTGAGCTACATATCAAGACCATACTTCAAGAAATATATACACAAAGGAAGAAGGTTTGAAGAAATTTAGAATAAAATTGAGGAGAAAAGATGAAGAAGAGGAGTGATAAGGAAAAGTAGTATCCCGGTGGAAGTAAATGTGGGTAGATGTCAGGAAACTAGAAAGAGGCCCATGTTACCCTTTTTCCCAGGAGGGAGAAAAAGGCTTTAAGGTAGGAGGCTGGGCAAAACAATAGAACAAAGTGGAAGGAGTTCAATGGCAAAGGAGGGCAAAGTGGATAAAGAGCAAATGTGTGTGGGGGGGAGTAAATCAAAATGAAATATGTATGTAAACCCCATAGGGAAACTTACTACTTTGTAAGTCAATTTTGAAAAAAAAAAGCTAGAGTAATAAAGTGGTAAATATGATCAAAGTACATTACATTCACCCATGTATTGAAGTGTCATAGTATAACACTTACTATGTGAATTTGTATATGCTAATAAAAATGGAGGAGACTCAATCTTAGGGTAAGAAAAAAATTGTTAGTCAACTGGCTAAAGTACTAACCATAAGAGGAAAGATAATAATTTTGACTATACTAACATTAAAATCAGAATTTCATATAAATTGACATTTATTGGTAAGGCAAGAGATTTGTATGGCCAAGACTAAGAAGAGAAATTCTTACATATGAGCAAATTAAGATATATATAAAATACACAGCCATATTATTTGTAATAGCAAAAGATAAAATTAAGAAGTCTAGAAATAATCCACATTCCCAGCAACAGAAGAAAAAATAAGTAGTTAACTATACACTGAGATATTTGGTAACAGTGAAAAGTAACAACCTTCAAGTATCAATAACAGCAACAAGAACCAGTTTGAATGGATATAGCATGATGAATAATGAAAAGTAAATTGTAAGATACTATTTAACATTTATGTCCTTATTATAATGAAATAAGATAAAGTGAAGTGCATATTGTTAAGAAGTACATATATACAAGGTTAATATGTTGAAAATGAAAGTCAGGCCTAATAAAAATCTTATGGTGATGGTTTAATCTTATAGGGGAGCCAGAAGGCGGATGGTGGATGGTGGAGCAGCACCCAGATGAAGGTTCTGGGAAATTCTTAGGTTGAATAGTTAGGGTCATCAATGTTTATTATACACCTAAAACTAATAACTATGACAATTATCTCTGTGTTGTCTATTCCAAGGGGCCAACCTGATGATCCTATGGGGCAAAATACATAAAGATTCTTAATGGCCATGGAAACATGTTTAACACGATGAATACAGTCTGTGGGCTGCAAAGGAGGAGGAGAGCTCAGCATTTTCAATACTGATTTCTCAACTATGACCCAAATACAACCAGAATATGGTTTTCTTCAATCCATCATGTTTCCCATGATACAACATTTCATGAATAATAGCAAACTAGATCAACTTTCTGCATTTAGGGATTGTTGACATCATTCCCAGGGGTAATCACATTTCTGCCTAGGAGGGAAAACTTGATGGATAGCAGCTATGACAGATGTGCCAAGGATACTGTCCTATGGCTACCTGGGTAATGGTTTGACATTTAATGAGAGGAACAGAAAGCATCTTTCTCCTTTTCCTTCGCTAATTCAGAACATACTGAAGAGGGAAATTAAATATATAAAATATACAGTTTAATTTATTCAAGTAATACTTCATTTACTCACATTGCTGGAAATGAAGTCTATGGTGATATTGCATCCCCCAATATATTGTGCACCTTAATAAACTTATCTGGGGTCAGAGAACAGAACAGCTGAGGCCAGAAAATGGTGGCACACATACCTTTAATCCTAGCATTCTGGAGGCAGAGATCCATCTGGATCTCTGTGAGTTCAAAGCCACACTGGAAACAGTCAGGCATGGTGACACACGTCTTTAATCCCAAGAAGTGATGGCAGGAAGCAGAAAGGTATATAAGGTGTGAGGACCAGGGACTAGAGCCTGTTAAGCTTTTAAGGCTTCTAACAGCAGTTCAGATGAGATTCACTCGGATGAGGTCACAGAGGCTTCCAGTTTGAGGAAATGAAATCAGCTGAGAAATTGGCGAAGTGAGGTTAGCTGTAGCCTGTTCTGTCTCTCTGATCTTTCAGCATTCACCCCAATACCTGACTCTGGGTTTGTTTTTATTAACAAGACCTTTTAAGATTTGTGCTACAGAAGTCTTACTCAGATGTGAACTTTGCATGTAACTTATATAAACCCCTTTGAAGCCCAAAAGCACTTTAAAAACCATTTTAATCAATTTATAAAACCTTTCAAGATGGTTTACAAATGTGTCTGCTATTTAAACACAGTAATATTCAAAGTCCCACCTTTCTGCAACAACTTAGATTAATCATTTGGAAATAGAATTATTTGAATAGGCAGGAACAAATAGGTCCCATATTCCCAATGATTGCAAACCACTTACTGAGCCTTTATGTCAGCTTTGATTAGATTTTCTTCTGATCTGTCCACTAGGCACCTCAGCTCTCAGAAAACAGGAGGGCCAACCACATTTTAAAGGTTATCAATTACATAAGCATCTGAGGGTTGCCCAACAGGTAAAAAGTGGGGAATACAGAAGAGACCCAGATAGGGATTCCATTGTCAGATTCACCTCAGCAGCAGGAAGAGCTGCACACACAGGTACCAAGCATAGAGTGATGTGCAGGAAGAGCAGTGCACACTATTTTCCATGAGCATTCCAAGGAGGAATAAATTACTTAAATCTGTGGGCTCATAAAAGGCCTCTTAGAAGTAATATTTAGCATTGGTCTTGGAAAATATGAGGCTTGGAAACATGGAGATGGAGACAAGGCAATTCATTGCAAACAAAAAGCGAAACACAAGCAAAATCCCAAACTATAGCACATCATAATAGTTGTTCAATAAATGATTGCTTCAAATACTGAGTGAAGGTATATAGAATAAACCCCAGAGCATATTGTGAGGAATTCTCATTAGTTGGAGTAAAAAGAAAATACTTGGAAAGCAAAGTTGCACTAGATCATGGATGTCCTTGAAAAGATGGACAGACCCGGTGGTGGTGGTGCACACCTTTAATCCCAGCACTTGGGAGGTGGAGGCAGGCAGGTCTCTGAATTTGAGGCCAGGCTAGTCTACAGCGTGATTTCTAGGACAGCCAGGGCAATACATAGAAATGCTGTCCCGATAAAGAAAAAGTAAAAAAGAAAAGAAAGGAGGGAAGAAAGAAAAAACAAAGAAAAGGAGAACTAGAGAACTGACACCTTTTCCCCTAGGAGTGCGAGGATTGGTATTTGGGGCAAAAGTCTGACAATCACAAATTTTTCTTCAAGTGATTGGCACTGAGTTTTGTGTTTGCTTGTTTTTTGTTGTTTTTTTGTTTGTTTGTTTGTTTGGTTTGGTTTGGTTTGGCTTGTGTTTTTTATTTTTTTGAGATAGGGTTTCTCTGTGTAGTCCTGGGTATCCTGGAAGTCACTCTGTAGACCAGGCTGACCTCAAATGCTCAGAGACCCACCTGCCTCTGCCTCCCAAGTGCTGGGATTAAAGGTGTGTGCCACCACCACCTGGTTGGCACTGAGTTCTTAATAATAGTAAGGCACCATTCTAATTTGGTTTCCATTGCCATGACAAAGGACTGTGGTTGATATATTGTATACCCTAATAAACTTATCTGGGGGCCAGAGAACATAACAGGAACTATATTAGACATAGAGGCCAGAAAATGGTGGTGCACACACCTTTAATCCTATCACTCGAGAGGCAGAGATCCACCTGGATCTCCGTGAGTTCAAGGCCACACTGGAAACAGAGCCAGGCAGTGGTGGCACACACCTTTAATCCCAGAACTTGAGATCTCATGTCTTGCTTGGGAAGGACACACGCCTTTAATCCCAGGAAATGATGCCAGGAAACAGAAAGGTAAATAAGGCATGAGGACAAGGAACTAGAGGCTTTTACACTTTTAGGCTTTTTGGCAGCAGTTCAGCTGAGATCTATTTGGGTGATGACTCAGAGATTTCCAGTCTGAGGAAAGAGTATCTGCTGAGGAGTTGGAGAGTTGAGGTTGCCTGTGGCTTGTTTTGTCTCTCTGATCTTTCAGATTTCACCCCAATATCTAGCACTGTGATTTTTTTTAAATAAGACCATTTAAGATTCATGTTACAAAGGACTGACTAAAATCATCTTGGGGAGGAAAGGGTTTATTTTGACTTGCATTGTACAATCTAACAACCAGGGAAGTCAGGTCAGGAACTGGAGGCAGAAATCTGGAGGCAGGAACTGATGCAGAAACCATTGTGAAGAGCTGCTTATTAGCTTGCTTCCCATGGTGTTTTATCACTGCAATAGAAAGTAGCTAAGAGAGGAGAGAGGGAAAACTGTGGTTGGTATGTAAAATAAATGAAAAAATTAATAAAAAAATTAAAAAATAAGATGAAACAAAAAAGAGAGAAAGAAAAAGACAAAGAGACAGAGAAAGAGAGAGAGAGAGAGAAACAAAGAAAGAAAGAAGGAAAGAAAGAAAGAAAGAAAGAAAGAAAGAAAGAAAGAAAGAAAGAAAAGAAAGAAAGAAAGAA
>CABHPP010121756.1:30631-51760 GCA_902168425.1 Peromyscus attwateri | reverse complement strand
AGAAGAAGAAGAAGAAGAAGAAGAAGAAGAAGAAGAAGAAGAAGAAGAAGAAAAGGAGGAGGAGAGAGAGTGCTGTTGCTAGAGTTTTCCTGCCTGGCCCATGGTCAGGACAAATCTCTCTCACCTGCCAGTCCCACAGCCACTCAGACCCAACCAAGTAAACACACAGAGACTTACATTGCTTACAAACTATATGGCCATGGCAGGCTTCTTGCTAACTGTCCTTATATCTTAAATTAATCCATTACTATAAATCTATACCTTGCCACATGGCTTGTGGCTTACTGGCATCTTCACATGCTGCTTGTCATGGTGGCGGCTGGCAGTGTCTCTCCCACTCAGCTTCCTGTTCTCTCCTTTTTTCCTCTCTGTTAGTCCCGCCTATACTTCCTGCCTGACCACTGGCCAATCAGTGTTTTATTTATTGACCAATCAGAGTAACAGATTTGACATACAGACCATCCCACAGCAGAGCACACTTGAAGTTAGAAGAAAAAAGCTTTGGTAGGGATAGGGGAAGAATCAGAATCAGTGGGGAGGAAATTGGGGGTGGATTTAATCAGAACACATTACATACATTTTTGAAATTTTCTTTTGTTTTGAGACAGGGTTTCTCTGCATAGCCCTGGCTGTCCTGTAACTTGTCTTGTAGACCAAGCTGGCCTTGAACTCATAGAGATCCACCTGACTCTGCCTCCCAAATGCAGGGATTAAAGGTGTACACTATCACTGCCTGGCACATATATGACATTCTTAAGCAATAAAATATTCTAATAAAAAGATTGCTCCTCCTCTGAGCCTCAAGCTCAAAGCTTAGAACTTCTAACCTAGTGGTCTTTAGGTTGTGGGGTACAACCAAATCATTTCAAGTACCTAAGAAAACATAGATAGCTGTCATTTTTCCTCTATGATTCAGCTTCATACTTCTGGAGAAGAAGCCTAGGAGTTATATTTTCTATGGAACTTTCTCTAAAGATGTTTATGATACAAGTGATCAAGGTCCATGCTTTAAGAACTATTGTTATGCAGGGGCTTGGAGATGGCTCAGCTGGTAATGTGCTTACCATGCAAACATGAGGACTTGAGTTCACTCCCCAAACCAATGTAAAAGCCAGGTGTAGTGATGTGTGTTTGTAGTATCAGCACTGGGGTAATAGAGATGGATGGATCCCTGGGGCTCCCTAACCTGACAGCCTATCCACTAATAGGTGACTTCCATGCCTGTGAGACACCCTGTATCAAAGAAAAAAAAGATGGATGGGTAAAAAGTGCCCTAAATGGACAGAAAAGGAGTGTCAAAATAACTCAAGGAAGGAAAAGATCTTTTTCTCCAATACAATCCCTTTATTTAAGAAACTATAGAGATAGTCTAGAGGTAGAGAAATAAAGAATTTAATTGTTGAAGGCAATAAGACTGTGCCTCAGTAGTGTGCTTCATAAGCATCTTTTGAAAAGCACCAATTTCTATAAGAGGGCTTGTGGTAGTTTGAATGTAACTGGCCCCTAGAAGCTCATAGGGAGTGGCACTATTAAGATGTGTGGCTTTGTTGGAGTGGGTGTGTAGCTAGAGTTTTCCTGCCTGGCCCATGGTTAGGACAAATCTCTCTCACCTACCGGTCCCACAGCCGCTCAGACCCAACCAAGTAAACACACAGAGACTTATATTGTTTACAAACTGTATGGCCATGGCAGGCTTCTTGCTAACTGTTCTTATATCTTAAATTAACCCATTTCTATTAATCTATTAGTTGCCATGTGGCTCGTGGCTTACTGGTATCTTAACATCTTCTCATGGTGGCAGCTGGCAGCATCTCTCTGACTCAGCCTTCCACTTCTCAGAATTCTTCTCCTCTTTGTCCTGCCTATACTTCCTCCTGCCTGGCTACTGGCCAATCAGTGGTTTATTTATTAATCAATCAGAGCAACACATTTGACATACAGAACATCCCACAGCATGAGTATCAGCCTTGTTGGAGGAAATGTGTCACTGTGGGGGTGGTTTTTATGGTCTCATATATGCTCAAGCCATGCCCAATATCTCAGACCACTTCCTGTTGCCTGTGAGTCAACTCCTTCTCTAGTACCATGTCTGCTTGTGTGCACCATGCTGCCCACCATGATGATAATGGACTAAACCTCTGAAACTGTAAGCTGCCACCCCAATTAAATGTTTTTCTTTATAAGAGTTGCTCTGTGATCATGGTGTCTCTTCACAGCAATAGAAACTCTAAGACAGAGCTCATTAAATAAGAAAACACAAGAATGCCCCCTGAGCCGGGCGTTGGTGGCGCACGCCTTTAATCCCAGCACTCGGGAGGCAGAGGTAGGCGGATCTCTGTGAGTTCGAGGCCAGCCTGGACTACCAAGTGAGCTCCAGGAAAGGCGCAAAGCTGCACAGAGAAACCCTGTCTCGAAAAACCAAAAAAAAAAAAAAAAAAAGAATGCCCCCTGAGCAATTTCAAGAGTAAATTTGTGATTTCTTATGCAGCATCACATTAGGTTAAAGTAATACTCCTTGACTCAGCTGGCAGCAATCACGCACATCCTCCAAATATACTTCCCATCACAATGACAGCAACTCCAGCCAGAGAGAAAGCAATTTACAGGTCAACTAAACTTTGGAGCAGGTACTCCTATCCTTTCCCAGCTCCTACAGGGTAGGAAGCAAAGGAGCTTGAACTGACACAGTGCTTGCTAGTCCCTGGCTCAATGCCAGCTTCTTTTTTTTGTTTTTGTTTTTTGTTTTTGTTTTTGTTTTTCAAGACAGGGTTTCTCTGTGCAGCTTTGCGCCTTTCCTGGAACTCACTTGGTAGCCCAGGCTGGCCTCGAACTCACAGAGATCCGCCTGCCTCTGCCTCCCGAGTGCTGGGATTAAAGGCGTGCTCCACCACCGCCCAGCTCAATGCCAGCTTCTGATGATTCCAGTTAAGTTGCGACATGCCATTGTTAGGTTCTCAAAAGTCATTTGTTTGTACATTTCCTTTTGTGGTTTGTACTGGTGATATTTTTACCACCTAACACTTGTGAGCTCTGGTGCCAGACATTCCTCTTTGTGATTTCTATATACTCGTCACAACTCAAGTAATATCTTCATGATGATATTGGTGAAATTATTAAGGATACTCCACGTAGTTAAAAGGGAGGTTTATTTAGTGGCGTAACTTACAAGTGAAGGGATAGTTTACAGGGTCTGGGAAAGGTGTGTCGCAGTCCGGTGGTGTTCTCTGGAGAACTCTGCTCAGTCTACCTCCAGCGTCCAGGGTCCAGGCACCAAGCAAGCCCGCGCATCCGGATCTCGGGTCTTTAGGGTGTTCTCTTGGCCCGGCCTTGTAGGCATGACAGTTACCCTCAATGGGGCTTGGAACTTCCAGATCAAGGTTGAAATGGCTAACCACTACATGCTACTTTGTTTTTAATTAATTACTTTTAATTGCTTAATAAAGACTAAATATTTATGCCATACAGTATTCTGTATTGACATATTTATGCATTGTAGAATGACTAAATTAAGCTACTGAACATATCCATTGCCTCATAAACTTACTTTTTGTGGGAAACAACTTGGTAATTTTCAAGAATGCAAATATTATTATTAGCTATAGTCACCATATTATACAATAGATCTCTTGGATTTATTCATTGGTTGAATTAATGTTCTATCCTTTAATTAACATCTGTCTCCCTACTCTGGGTCTCCTATGTCTGGTAGGGGCAATTCTACTCACTGCTTCTGTGAGGCTGACCCTTTTTAGATTACACTATAAGTGAGATCATGCTGCAGTTGTCATTCTGTTTCTGATTTATTCCACTGTGTGTACTGTCATACAAATTCAACTATGTTATCACAAGTAGCAGAATTTCCTTCTTCTTTAAGACTGATAGCACTATTCTACTGTATATGCACACCTCACTTTATCTATTCACCCACTAATATATTCTTAGGTTATTTCCATGTCTTTATTAGTTCTGCAATGAACTTAAGGGTGCAGATATCTCTTTGAGATACTGATTTTTCCTTTGGAACATATTCAGAAGAGGCTTACTGGTTTATATAGTAGTTCTACTTTGCATTTTTTAAGATACCTCCATAGTGCTTTCCATGATGGCTATATCAACTTACATTCCCACCAGTGACCTGCAAGTGTTCCCCTCTTCAACATGTTATCTTTTGACTTTTTCTAATATCCATCTGAACAGGTACAAGATGGTAACTGATTTGGTATTTATTTTACTTTTCCTTGATATCTGTAGTGTTGAAAATTTTTTCATATACTTTTTGGCCATTTGTCTTCTTTTCAAAGATGTTCATTAAAATCATTTGTCCATTTTATGGATGGAATTATAAAATATAATATTGCATAAGCTAACCCAAGCTCAGAAAGACAAATACCATATTTTCTAACATTTGTGGATCTAGGTTTGAATTTCTAGATTTCTGTGTTGAAATTAAAGTGAGAGCCCATAGAGTCCAGAAAATAAGAAAGGAGCCAGAAGCCAGGGAATGAAGCCTTAAGCAAGCAGGGAGACAGCAAAGCACATATGATATAAAGCAGTGAGGGAAACTTTGGGTGAGAAGAAGGTTTTAAGTGGAATAGGATAGGGAAATGAGTGAAAAGATGGATGAGATGGAGGATTAATGAAAACTAAGGATATACTAAAAATCTTATGGAAACCTACTACTTTATAAACTAAAACAATCTATTAAAAAATTCAGAAGAGTTTGAATGTAGGTATTCTTCAACAATGATAATCCTAGAAACCAAAGTTTATTAAATTAAATAATACTGTGTGTGACATATCTCCCTAATAGTTGTTGGTCAAAGAGGCTTCATAGGCCATCCAAAACAGCATAGGCTGTTGAATTTAGTCTTGATTGCCCAATAGATCTAGACTGTAATACCCTAATGATGAAGACACCACACATTTAGGTTGTAGGACACAGAAGTTAATCTAGAATTGAACTAAAAGTTCCCTCCCTGCTGGTCAGCTTTCATAGCACTATAAGGTGCTTTGTAAGCTGTTGGGGGAGAAAAGTCATCAATAGTCTTATATGCTGTGGACTCTGTGTGCTGTAACACCAACCCACCAGGCAAGATACAACTACTAGTGCAATAGTGGTGTGACTTATGGAGTAACCAATTTCTTTCTGATTGAAGTTGAGGACTGAACCATAGGAGGGAATCTGTACCTGGTACTGTAAACCTGGTCAAAATCCCATGGCTAATATCATAGCTAGGGTTTCTAGTACCATGATAATACACTGTGACTGTAGTGGTTTGAAAGAAAATGGGCACCAAAGAGAGTAGCACTATTAGGAGGTGTGATCTTGTTGAAGGAAGTGTCTCACTGTGGGGGTAGACTTTGAAGTCTCCTATGCTCAAGCTATATCTAGAAAGACAGACCACTTCCTGTAGCCTGTTGGTCAAGATGGAGGACTCTTGGCTACTTCTCCAGCACCATGTGTGCCTGCAAACAACCATGTTGCACCATGATGATAATGGAGTAAACCTCTAAAAATGTAAGCCACCCCAATTTAATGTTTTTACTTATATGAGTTGCTGTGGTCATGGTGACTCTTCACAGCAATAGAAATCCTAAGACAGTGATCAAAAGCAACTTGGTGAGGAAAGAGTTTATTTCAGCTGACAACTCTCAGACCATGTTCCATCAATGAAGGAAGTCAGGGCAGGAACCTGGAGGCAAGAGTTAACACAGAAGCCATGGAGGAGTGCTGTTTACAGGCTTTCTCACATGGCATTCTCAGCCTCTTTTCTCATAGGACCATATACCACCAGCCCTGGGATTGCACTTTCCATAGTGAGCTAGGTCCTTGCACACTGATCACCAATCAAGAAAATGCCCTACAAACTTGCCTACAGGCCAATCCTATAGAGGCATTTTCTCAGTTTAGATATCCTCTTCCGAGATGACCCTAGCTTATGTTGAGTAGACATAAAAATGAGCCAGCACAGCCAGGAAGGTTACAAGCCTTAGAGGAAACCACATAGTTGTTTTTTGCTAAATAAACCTGCTGTTAAAATGTCATCCAAAGCTGCCCGGAGTCCCCATCTGGACCGGAGACCCTGCAATCTCCACACCCTGCCCCCACATCCTCCCAAGACCCGCGCCACTTCCTGAGACTCAGAGACCAGTCCCCAGCTCCCATCCTGCCCGGAACTCCCATCTGGACCAGAGGTGAGTGCCTGGGGTCATACCCAGAGAGGCCTGCCCCTAGGTCCCATCCGTGGGTACCAGCTATTCCTGGGAAGACCTGCCCAACTTGGCCCCAGGTTCTGGCCATCAGGCAGGCCCCATGGGAAGGTTCCCCTTTTCCAAGACCCCCGGCAGACCCTGCAATCTCCACGCCCTGCCCCAACACCCATCCTCCTGAGACCCCAACCTCTTCCTGGGACTTAGAGACCAGCCCCCAGCTCCCATCCTGCCCAGAGTCCCCATCTGGACCAGAGCCCTGAACTCCCATCTGGACCAGAGAGACCCCAGCCACTTCCTGAGATTTAGAGACCAGCCCCCAGCTCCCATCCCACCCTGAGCTCATATCTGGACCAGAGGTGAGTGCCTAGGGTCATACCCAGGGAGGCTTGCCCATAGGTCCCATCCCTGGGCACCAGCCATTCCTGGGAAGACCTGCCCAACTTGGCCCCAGGTTCTGGCCAACGGGTGGGATACCTCCCCCCCCATAGTTCCCCTTCTCCAAGACCCCCCACCTGGCCAGCAGACCCTGCAATCTCCACGCCCTGCCCCGACACCCATATGCCGGAGACCGCAGCCACTGCCTGAGAATCAGAGACCAGCCCCCAGCTCCCATCCGGCCCAGAGCTTCCATCTGGACCAGAGAGAGGCTTCCTGAATCTGTCAGCTCTGTCTGGACCAAGAGCGCTGATAAGACCAAGAACGAATCCACAAGGAGATAGGCAGACGTCAAGGCAGAAGTACATACAACAAAATAAAGAGCAATACAGCATCACCAGAACCTAGCCCTCCTCCAACAGCTAGACCTGAACATCACAAAATGGAAGAAGCAGAAGAAAGCAACCTTATGAATAACATCATGAAGGGGCTAGAGGCTTATAAAGAAGAAATCAAAAATGAAATTGAGGAACACACAAACAAAAAATGGAAAGAACGCTATAAAAAACTAGAGGAAAGGACAAATAAAGCAGAAGAAAACAATAAATCCCTGAAAGAAAATCATGAAAAAGCAATGAAACAGATGAGGGAAACTGTCCAAGACCTGAAAAGGGAAATAGAAAAAATGAAGAAAACACAAACAGAGGGAATGCTGGAAATAGAAAATCTGAGGAAACGAACGGGAACTTCAGATGCAAGTATAACCGACAGAATGCAAGAGATGGAAGAGAGGATCTCTGGTGTTGAAGATATGGTAGAAGAAATAGATTCATCAGTCAAAGAAAATACTAAAGCCAACAAAGTCATAACTCAAAATGTCCAAAAAATGTGGGACACCATGAAAAGACCAAACCTATGAATAACAGGGATAGAGGAAGGAGAAGAATACCAACTCAAAGACACAGAAAATATATTCAACAAGATCATAGAAGAAAACTTTCCCAACTTAAAGAAGGAAATGCCTATGAAGATACAAGAAACCTATAGAACACCAAACAGACTAGACCCCCCAAAAAAGTCCCCTCGCCACATAATAATTAAACAACTAAACGTACAGAATAAAGAAAGAATAAATAAAGAAAGAATATTAAGAGCAGCAAAGGAAAAAGGCCAAGTGACTTATAAAGGCAAACCCATCAGAATATCACCCAATTTCTCAATGGAGACTTTGAAAGCCAGAAGAACATGGACACATGTAATGCAGACACTAAGAGACCATGGATGCCAGCTTAGACTAATATACCCAGCAAAACTTTCAATCATCATAGACGGAGTGAACAAGACATTCCAAGACAAAGCCAGATTTAAACAATACTTATTCACAAACCCAGCCCTACAGAAAGCACTAGAAGTAAAATTCCAACCTAAGGAAGTCAGATACACCCTAGAAAACATAGGCAATAGATAATACCACAAGAGTAAACCCCAAAGAAGAGAAGTACACACACACTACCACCAAAAAAATAACAGGAATGAACAATCACTGGTCATTAATATCCCTTAATATCAATGGACTTAATTCACCTATAAAAAGACACAGGCTAACAAAATGGATACGAAAGCAGGATCCATGTTTCTGCTGCATAAAAGAAACACATCTCAAGTTCAAAGATAGACACTACCTAAGAATAAAAGGCTGGGAAAAGACTTTCCAATCAAATGGCCTTAAGAAGCAAGCGGGTGTAGCCATCCTAATATCCAGCAAAATAGACTTCAAACTAAAATCAATCAAAAGATATCAAGAAAGGCATTACATACTCAGCAAAGGAAAGATCCACCAAGATGAAGTTTCAATTCTGAACATTTATGCCCCAAACACAGGGGCACCCACATATGTAAAAGAAGCATTACTAAAGCTTAAATCACATATAAAACCCCATCCATTATTAGTGGGAGAATTCAACACCCCATTTTCACCACTGGACAGAGCTCCCAAATTGAAACTTAACAGAGAAATAAAGGACTTAACTGATGTTATGACTCAAATGGACTTAATCGATATCTACAGAACATTCCATCCTAAAAAAAGAAAATATCTTCTTCTCAGCACCACATGGAACCTTCTCTAAAATCGACCACATACTTGGCCACAAAGCAAATCTCAACAGATGCAAAACAATTGGAATAACCTCCTGTGTTCTATCAGACCACCATGGTTTAAAGTTAGATTTCAACAACAAGAAAAACTACAGAAAACCTACAATCTCATGGAAACTGAATAACGCTCAACTGAATCACCAATGGGTTAAGGAATAAAGAAAGAAAGAAATTAAAGACTTCCTAAAGATCAATGAAAATGAATATACCACATACCGAAACTTATGGGACACTATGAAAGCAGTCTAAGAGGGAAATTCATAGCACTAAATGTCCACATAAAGAAGTTGGAGAAATCTCACACTAGTGACTTAACAGCACACCTGAAAGCTCTAGAACAAGAAGAAGCAAAGTCTCCCAGGAAGAATAGACATCAGGAAATCATCAAATTGAGAGCTGAAATCAATAAAATAGAAACAAAGAGAACGATACAAAAAATTAATGAAACAAAGAATTCGTTCTTTGAGAAAATAAACAAGATAGACAAGTCCTTATCCAAACTAACCAAAAGACAGAGAGAGAGCATCCAAATTAACAAAATCTGAAATGAAAAGAGGGACATAGCAATAGACAATGAGGAAATCCAGAGAATCATCAGGTCATACTTCAAAAACCTCTGCTCCACAAAACTGGAAAATCTAAAAGAAATGGATAATTTTCTGGATAGGTAACACATACCTAAGTTAAATCAAGACCGGATAAACTATTCAAATAGTCCAATAACCCCTAAGGAAATAGGATCAGTCATTAAAAGTCTCCCAACTGGTGGCACACGCCTTTAATCCCAGCACTCAGGAGGCAGAACCAGGCGGATCTCTGTGAGTTCGAGGCCAGCCTGGGCTACCAAGTGAGTCCCAGGAAAGGCACAAAGCTTCACAGAGAAACCCTGTCTTGAAAAACAAAACAAAGCAAAACAAAACAAAACAAAACAAAACAAAAAAATCTCTCAACCAAAAAAAGCCCAGGACCAGATGGTTTCAGTGCAGAATTCTACCAGATCTTCAAAGAAGAGTTAATACCAATACTCTGTAAATTGTTCCACACAATAGAAGCAGAAGGAACATTACCAAACTCCTTCTATGAGGCTACAATTACCCTGATTCCTAAACCAAACAAGGATACAACAAAGAAAGAGAACTGCAGACCGATCTTCCTCATGAACATTGATGCAAAAATACTCAATAAAATACTGGCAAACAGACTCCAAGAACACATTAAAACAATTATCCACCATGATCAAATAGGCTTCATCCCAGGGATGCAAGGGTGGTTCAACATATGAAAGTCTGTCAATGTAATACACCATATAAACAAACACAAAGAAAAAAATCACATGATCATATCACTAGATGCAGAAAAATCATTAGACAAAAATCAAACACCCCTTCATGATAAAGGTCTTGGAGCGATGAGAAATACAGGGAACATACCTAAACATAATAAAGGCAATTTACAGCAAGCCAACAGCCAACATCAAATTAAATGGAGATAAACCCAAAGTGATTCCACTAAAATCAGGAATGAGGCAAGGCTGTCCGCTCTCCCCATACTTATTCAATATAGTACTTGAAGTTCTAGCCAGAACAATAAGACAACATAAGGAGATTAAGGGGATACAAATTGGAAAGGAAGAAGTCAGGCTTTCCCTATTTGCAGATGACATGATAGTATACTTGAGTGACCCCAAAAATTCAACCAAGGAACTGATACAGCTTATAAACACCTTCAGCAACATATCAGGACACAAGATCAATTCAAAAAAATCAGTAGCCCTCCTATATACAATTGACAAAGAGGCTGAGAAGGAAATCAGAGATACATCACCCTTTACAATAGCCACAAATGATATAAAATACCTTGGGGTAACTCTAACTAAGCAAGTGAAGGACCTATATGACAAGAACTTTATGTCCCTGAAAAAAGAAATTGAAGAAGATGTCAGAAAATGGAAAGATCTCCCATGCTCATGGATAGGCAAGATTAACATAGTAAAAATGGCAATCTTACCAAAAGCAATCTACAGATTCAATGCAATCCCCATCAAAATACCAACACAATTCTTCACAGACCTGGAAAGAACAATACTCAACTTCATATGGAAAAACAAAAAACCCAGGATAGCCAAAAGAATCCTGTACAATAAAACAACCTCTGGAGTCATCACAATCCCTGACCTCAAGCTCTACTATAGAGCTACAGCAATAAAAACAACTTGGTACTGGCATAAAAACCGACATGTGGACCAATGGAATCTAATTGAAGACCCTGACATTAATCCACACACCTATGAACATATAATTTTTGATAAAGAAGCCAAAACTGTAAAATGGAAAAAAGAAAGCATCTTCAACAAATGGTGCTGGCATCACTGGAGATCAACATGTAGAAGGCTGCAAATAGATCCATATCTGTCACCATGCACAAAACTTAAGTCCAAGTGGATCAAAGACCTCAACATAAATCCAGTTAATCTAAACCTGATAGAAGAGAAAGTAGGAAGTAGCCTTGAAAGCATTGGCATAGGAGATCACTTCCTAAATATAACACTAGTAGCACAGACACTGAGAGAAACAATCAATCAATGGGACCTCTTGAAACTGAGAAGCTTTTGTAGAACAAAGGACACGGTCAACAAGAAAAAGTGACAGCCTACAGAATGGAAAAAGGTCTTCACCACCTCCACATCTGACAGAGGACTGAAATCCAGAATATATAAAGTACTCAAGAAATTAGACATCAAAATGCCCAACAGTCCAATTAAGAAATGGGCTATAGAACTAAACAGACAATTCTCAATAGACGAAGCTCAAATGGCTTAAAGACATTTAAGGAATTGCTCAACATCTCTAATCATCAGGGAAATGCAAATCAAAATGACTCTGAGATACCACCTTACACCTGTCAGAATGGCTAAGATCAAAAACACTGAAGACAGTTTATGCTGGAGAGGATGTGGACCAAGGGGAACTCTCCTCTACTGCTGGTGGGAATGCAAGCTTGTACAGCCACTTTGGAAATCAATATGGCGCTTTCTTAGAAATTTGGGAATCAGTCTTCCCCAAGACCCAGCTATACCACTCTTGGGCATATACCCAAGGAATGCTAAATCATACCACTAGGGCTCTTGCTCAGCTATATTCATAGCAGCATTATTTGTAATAGCCAGAACCTGGAAACAACCTAGATGCCCTTCTACGGAAGAATGGATAAATAAAATGTGGTACATATACACAATGGAGTACTACTCAGCAGAAAAAAACAATGACATCATGAGGTTTGCAGGCAAATGGATAGATCTAGAGAAAATCATCCTGAGTGAGGTAACCCAGACTCAGAAAGACAAACATGGTATGTACTCACTCATAGGATGATACTAGATGTAAAATAAAGATGACTAGACTGCTATTCACAACTCCAGGGAGGCTACCTAGAAAATAGGACCCTAAGACACAGGAATTGCCCAATGACAGAGAAATGGAGGAGATCTACATGGACAACCTTGAATTGAGTGGGGGTAATGAAGGGCAAGTTTTGAGGGAAAGAGAGCTTTAGGGAGTGGGAGATCCCAGCTGGATCAAGAACAGAGTGGGAGAATAAGGAATAAGAGACCATGATAAATAAAGACCACAAGGGAATAGGAAGAAGCAAAGTGTTAGAGAGGTCTCCAGAAATCCACAAAGATATCTACACAATAGACTACTGGCAATGGTTGAGAGAGTGCCCGAACTGACCTACTCTGGTGATAGGATGGCCAAACAACCTAATTGTCATGCTAGAAATCTCATCCATTGACTGAGGGAAGTGGATGTAAAGATCCACAGCCAGGCCCCAGGTGGAGCTCCAGGAGTCCAATTGGCAAGAAAGAGGAGGGATTGTATGAGCAAGAATTGTTGAGACCAAGATTGGAAAAAAGCACAGGGACAAATAGCCAAACTAATGGAAATACATGAACTATGAACAAATAGCTGAGGAGCCCTGAGCTGTATCATGGCCCCTGGATAAGTGAGGCAGTTGATTAGCTTGAACTGTTTGGCAGGCACCCAGACAGTGGGAACGGGTCCTGTCCTCAGTGCATGAGCTGGCTGTTTGAAACCTGGGGCTTATACAGGGACACTTGGCTCAGCCTGGGAGGAGGGGACTGGACCTGCCTGGACTGAATCTACCAGGTTGAACTGAATCCCCAGGGGAGTCTTTGCCCTGGAGGAGATGGAAATGGGGGGTGGCCTGGGGGGAAGGTGGGGGAGGGGGTGGCGGGAGGGTGGAGGACAGGGGAATCCGTGGCTGATATTTAAAATTAAATTAAATTATAAAATAATAATAATAATAATAATAATAAACATTCAATGAATGAAATGTATATAACAAAAAGGGAATCAATCTCCCCCAAGACCCAGCTATACCACTCTTGGGTATATACCCAAGGAATGCTCAATCATACCACAAGAGCACTTGCTCAGCTATGTTCATATCAGCATTATTTGTAATAGCCAGAACCTGGAAACAACCTAGATGCCCTTCAACCGAAGAATGGATAAACAAACTGTGGTACATATACACAATGGAATGCTACTCAGCAGAGAAAAACAATGACATCATGAGGTTTGCAGGCAAATGGAGGGATCTAGAAAAAATCCTCCTGAGTGAGGTAACCCAGACTCAGAAAGACAAACATGGTATGTACCCACTCATAGGAGAATACTAGTTGTGGAACAAGGATGACTGGACAGCTACTCACAACACCAGGGAGGCTACCTGGAAAACAGGACCCCAAGAAAGACATGGGGATCGCCCAATGACGGAGAAATGGATGAGATCTACATGAACAGTCTGGACATGAGTGGGGGTAATGAGGGGCGAGGGGCGAGGGAAAGAGAACTTGGGGGAGCGGGAGATCCCAACTGGATCAAGAACAGAGAGGGAACACAAGGAATGTTCATAGTAAATGAAGACCACATGAGAATAGGAAGAAGCAAAGTGCTAGAGAGGCCCACAGAAATCCACAAGGATGCCCCCACAATAGACTGCTGGCAATAGTCGAGAAATAGCCCAAACTGACCTACTCTGGTGATAGGATGGCCAAACACCGTAATTGTCGTGGTAGAAACCCCATCCAATGACTGAGGGAACTGGATGCAGACATCCATGGTCAGGCCCTGGGTGGAGCTCCAGGAGTCCAATTGGCGATAAGGAGGAGGGTTTATGTGACCAAGAGTTGTTGGGACCAGGGATGGATGGAATACAGGGACGAGTGGCCAAATGAATGGAAACACATGAACTGTGAACCAATGGCTGAGGGGCCCCCAACTGGATCAGGCCCTCTGAATGGGTGAGACAGTTGATTGGCTTGATCTGTTTGGGAGGCATCCAGGCAGTTGGACCGGGTCCTATGCTCAGTGCATGAATTGGCTGTTTGAAACCTGGGGCTTAGCAGAGACGCTTGGCTCAGCCTGGGAGGAGGGGACTAGACCTGTCTGGACTGAGTCCACCAGGTTGATCTCAATCCTCAGGGGAGTCTTTGCCCTGGAGGAGATGGAAATGGGGGGTGGGCCGGGGGGAGGAGGCGGGGCAGGAGGGGGGAAAACGGGGGAATCCATGGCTGATAGGTAAAGCTGAATTATATTGTAAAATAAAATAAAATAAATTTTAACAAAAGATATCCAAATACTTATGTTTATACCCATAGACTAGGGCTGCTCTCAGCTTTAGCCAGAAAATGTATTTTTTGCAGTGGGCAGTGGTTAATTCAGAATCTCATAATTGGTCAAAGTGATAAAAAATAAGTTACTGTTTAATGCTCTTCTCTAACTATTTGCATCACTCCCTCCAACGCTTAGGAACATCACTGAAGAGGAAGTAGAATGACTTTAAGAGAGAGTGTGGGAAAGGGAGTTTTAAAATGCTGTCTTTTGGATGTGGCATTACCATTGTACTTATAAACTCACAGAAACTATGCTTACCTGCAAAAACCTGCACAATATTTTGCCCTTCACTATTCCATCATGAATGGGAACTGGACTTATTAGGATCATGCTCCAGTGAAAACTCCCCACTTAAGCTCATGCATGTAACTGTACTTAAACACAGTGGGTCATTTTCAAAAGACATGCAAATAAGAGGTGGACTAATTGAAATGAAGTTAAACAGGAGAAGGAGAACAAAAGCATAATGGGTTGAGTCTGGTCAAAATACAATGTATACATGTATAATGTTGTCAGAAGAAACACACATTCTGTAGGCTGTCTCATTAAATTGACTGTTTTCTGTGCTGTGCCTAAACTTTTCAGTTTTATATAGTTTTGTTTACCCAATTTAACAATTTAACAATTTAAACAATTAGGTTTATTTTATTTTATGTTTCTAGGTATTTTGCCTGCACTTATGTCTGTGCACCATATGTGTGCCTGGTGCCCATTGGATCCAGAAGAAGATATTGGATCACCTGAAACTGTACAGACAATCATAAGTAGCCATGTGGGTAATGGTAATCACACCTGAGTCCTCTGAAAGAGCAACAAGTTCTCTTAAGCACTGAACCATCTCTCCAGTCACCCAATTTGCCCATTTTTTTGTTTATTGGCCTATGCCTTTGGGTATATACATGCACTGAAATCTGGTACACATGATTTCATAAAAACCATACTAATGGAATTAAAGACACAAATTAACACAAACCCAATAATTGTAGGCATTTTAACAGCCCTTTTTGTCAATAGATAGGTCATCTGGACAAAAAATAAACACAGAAACCTAAGAATTAAATGACACCTTACATGAAATAGATCTAACAGATGCTGCAGAATATTATATGCAAATGCTAAAGAATATACATTCTACTCAGCAGCACATGGAGGCATCTCCAAGATAGACCACATGCTGGAACACACACACAGACACACACACACACACACACACACACACACACACACACACACACACAAACTTAAATACAGAAAAAGGGAATCGATTCCTCATATCCTATCTGACCATGTATAATAAAACTTAAAATCAACAGCAAACAAAACTCCAATAAGTGTATAAACTTATAGATTAAACAATTTAATACCAAATAATAAATGGGTCAAAGAAAATATCGAGAAAGAAATGAAAATATTCTTGGAACTAAATGAAAATGAAATCACAACACAGAAAAACCTCTAGGACACATTGAAAGAAATCCTATGAGGAATATTTATAGCTTTTAGTTCTTACATTAAAATAAATGACTTAATGATGTAACTTATTAATTTAGAAAAACAGAAAAAAACAAACACAAACCCAGCAATAAATAATAGAAATCAAAGCAGAAATTAATTCTATGAAGCCAGTATTACTCTAATACCCAAACCAGGTAAGCACAAATGCAAACATACACACACACACACACACACACACACACACACACACACACACACAATACCACAGACTGATATCATTGATAAACACAGATGAAAATCCTCAATAAAATAAAATAACAAACTGAATACAAGCACATATCAATACACCCATTTGCCATGATCAAGTTGGCTTTGAGAAATGCAGGGTTAGTTAAACATAAGTAATAAATATAATAAATCACACAAATGGGCATAAAGACAAAAATGACATGATTATCTCAATAGATGCAGAAAAGACCTCTGACAAAATCCAGTAAAATTAACTTATAAAAATCAGTAGCTTTTATACACATCAACAACAAACACACAGAAAAAGAGTTTATGGACACGCTCCCATTTACAATAACATCAAAGACAATAAAATATGTTGGAATAAGCCTGGCCAAGGAGGTGGAAGACCTTTACAATGAAAACATCAAATCACAGAAGAAAGGGACTGAGAGGGAAAGAAACCTTGTGTCCATGGATTGGTAGAATCAATATTGTGAAATGACTACCTCCCATGAGCAATTTACAGTTTCAATACAATCCCATCAAAATACCCACAGCAATCTTCACAAAAATAGAAAAATAATCCTAAAACTCACTTGGAACCAAGAAGTAAGCCAGATAGTCAAAGCAATCTTGAACAAAACGAACACTGAAGACATTGTTATAACTTCAAGATACATTATAGAGATATAATAATAAAAACAATATAGTACTGGCACAAAACAGACATGTAGACCAGTGGAATAAAACAAAAGACACAAAAAATGAATATTCATAACTACAGCCATCTGATATTTGACAAAGGGGTAAAAACTATGCACTAGAGAAAAGACTGCATCTTCAACAAATGATGCTAGGAAAGTGGAAGTCCACATGCAGAAGAATGAAATAAGACCCATATCTATCACCCTGCCAGACAACTAGATCCAAGTGTATCAAAAACATCAATTTGAAACCTAAAACACTAAAACTTCTAGAAGAAAACAGGCAGTACCTTACATGATACAGCTGTAAGAAAAGACTTTTTTTGAGACAGGATTTCTCTGTGTAGCCCTGGCTGTGCTAGAACTTGCTCTGTAGACTAGGCTATCCTTGAACAGGAAAGGACTTTCTGAGCAAGACACTATTTGTCCAGGAATTAGGACAAGTGGGAACTCATAAAACTAAAAAGCTTCTGTACAGCTAATGATTCAATTGAACCAAGTGAAGAAACCTACAGAGAGGTAGAGAATCATTGTCAGCTATACCTCTGACAGAGGATTAACATCCAAAATACACAAAGAACTAAAAAACTGGAGTCAAAAAACAAACATGACAAGCCAAAAAATCAAATGACCCAATTAAAAAATGGGCTATAGATCTAAACAGAGAGTTATCAATAGAAGAAATAAAAATCGCTTAAGAAATGCCTCAAGATTAAGATTTCACCTTACTTCAGTCAGAATGGCAATGATCAGCAAATGCTAAACACCACATATTCTTTCTCATCTGTAGTTCCTAGCTCCAAATTTCCAGATGTGAGTATGTAACATGAAGTAACCACAGGAACCAGGAAAGTATAAAGGAACTAAAGGCAGTATGGGAGTTGGGTGAGAGTAGAGCTTGAAAGTGGAATAGCAGGATACAGGAAGTATGAAGTAGGACACAGAAAAATGTGAAAGGGCTCCAACTGGGGAGGAGGGATGGAGGGAGGCCAATACAGGAGGAGGAATGAAAGACAAATGCTACCAAGGTTGTTTGATAAAACCTTAAGTAATCATATTATTTTATATTTATCTGGAATTATATATAATAATGCAAGTATACATATATACACATACATACATATCATACATATATATCATATTCATATATATATATATATCTTAAAGGAGGTTATACTACAAGAACCATAGACTAACAAAAATCTCAGTAACAGGCATGAGAAACTTACTTTCAAATGGTTGGTCAAGGTAGTCCATATGACTCCCCAAACAATATAGATTATTGACATAGCCCTTGGTTGTCTCCAAGAGGTTAAAGAAAAGCCCCTATTGCTGAACCCACTGCAACTTAGGACACAGGATGTAGATGATTAAACCTGGATCTAAGCTGAAGTCTCCTTCCTTCTGTCTGGAATCTGTGGTACCAGAAACCTAGCCAACTTCCTGTTGCTAGTGAAGTCATGGGCCATAGAAAACAATTTACCATACATTGCTAGACCAGCATAGTTCCTAAATACATTCTAAATCTTATCCTGATACATACAGAATAAACTTGTAGCTAGTACCCCACAAAGAACCGTCTCTTTGCAGCAAATGGAGAATGTCACAGAAAACCACAACTGGACTGTAAGATGAATATTAAAAGGTCTTATAACAACAACAACAAAAACCAGAGCCAGCTATTGGGTGATCTTCAAATGATCAGCTAAGATGAAAGCTCAGAGAAACAGAACAAGCCACAGCCAACCTCACCTTGCCAACTCCTCAGCCAATCCTGTTTCCACGAATCCTCAGACTGAAAGCCTCTGAGTCCTCACCCCTGCAGAGATCAACAGATCATGGGAAGCCCAAGTCCAAGAGGTATATCTCCATCACAGCTCCTGCATATATGGCTCAGGGTACATAGCAAAAGAGGAGGCTGAAAGACTGTAAAAGACAGAATACTGGTAAGTTTACTGTGAAACAGTCTCTCCTAGGAAGGGCTGCATAAACAAGACTAGAACAACAGCAATATCAATAAATTGCTAATGTGAAAGGGAGAAAAGTTCATGGGTTGAGAATTATAGGTAACTAATGACTGTAGAGAGAAGGAGAATTAGCCTCTCACAGAAATTAGCCCCCTTATTGGTTATCTAATACAAAGTGGTTAGCTGTGAAACCATATACACACTCACAGAAAAAAAAAATACAGACTCAGCAGATTGTAATTGTATATTTGTGCATACATATACAAACACATGTATTTATGTAACAATAATGATAAAAGAAAAGAGGCTATATTTTGAGAGGGGAGAACATGAGAGGAGATGGATGAAGGGTCCCTGGAAGGGGCTGGAGGGAGGAAAGAGAAGGAAGAAAATAATGTAATTTTGTTTTAACTAAAAAATTTATAATTTTTTTTAAAATAAATTATTTTAAAAGATAGAAATACAGGGGAGCTCAAATTTAGGACATATACATCTTATGATGTAAAATTTATTCCCCATCTACAGATGAGGAAACTTGCCCCTGACCACAGATCTCAAATTTAGTACAGGCCACAATCACAGCTTGGCTTGTTTAACTAAAAGCCCTCCCCTATCCAACTCCAACATGCTCCTGGGTTTAAACCCCACTTGGCTAATCCTTAATGGCTAATTAGTTGTCCCATCATTAAAAGAATCAGAGAAAGGTTAAGGCATGGAACTCCCATGACCTGCTGACCTTGTTGGGTCATTAAAAGAGGGTAGCTTTGAATCAAAACACAGTGGATTTCTTTTATATACATTTCATATAATCTGTCACCCTCTAGCTTCTGAGTCCTTCCCCATCCAGATGACCCCCCCCACAGAAACACCTTATTACTTATATTTTTTTCTGTTTTGAGAATATGAGCTGATAATTGTGAAATTCTTAAAACAGTGCCCAGCATACATAAGCACTGTAAGAATAGCCATGAAGGTCTAGAGAAGATGGTGGCTGCCGCCGGTGGGCCATGTGTGAGAGCAAAATTGGATGATGAAATGATGTAAGAGGAACAGGGCCACAAAGAAAGACGTCAAAAAAGGTATACAGAAAAAGTGAAAGATAAAAGCTCAGAGACAAAAGATAGATGGATTAATTTAAGTTAAGAAAAGCTGGCTAGAGCATCAGAGTTTCTCTGCCTTCCTCGGGAATCCGTGGTTTGGATCGATCCTTCCCACGCGGTCTCCCCAGGCCTGCGGGCAAGCAGATCACCGGGCGCTCGGGTGAGAGGCACGGTAGGAGCGGCATGGTCATAGCAAGCACAGGGAAGGAGCAGCAGCCAGGGCCTCCCCGGGTGACCCTTTGGGGCGCGGCAGTGCTGGGTGAACACAAGAAGAGGAGCTGCGGGGTTCAGGGACACCCAAACCCGCACAGTGGATGTTAATCACCTTGCTGATTGCTTCTCAATTGGGAACTACTGGAGAGCGCAGCATGGGGCAGGCACACCCTGCGGGACCTGGGCTCCACGCAGCAGGGATCACTGCAGCTGTGGCTACAGAGGCAATGAGGGAGGACGCCGCGGTGATTACCGGAACCTGAAGGATCGAGGAGCCAGAGAAGGAGGAGGGCATCAGGGGCCAGCCACCCAGCTATATAGCAAGCCACGGAGTAAGAGGTGTCTTTGGATCCTGTATTTCAAGAAGCTCTCAAAAGAACTTATCAAGACCACCCAACCACTGAACCAGATCACCAGAATCGTAAGTATACACCTCACCGACTGAGAACAGGGGTGGTCAGCTTGCCCAGAGAACCAGATTTTTAGTTTCTCATTTCCTGGTGCTTGAAGTTTCTCATTTCTGAGGCTTAGAGGTGTAAGCCTGAAGGGTTAGGGTCTTACACCATCTGCACTGAGCAGAGAAAAAGATGAGTAGACGCCAGCAGAAAAATACAGACAACAACATAAAGACCTATATGACAACACCAGAACCTACTGACCCTACAATTGCAAGTCCTGAACATACCAAGGCAGAAGAAACAGAAAAAATCAATCCTAACAATGACTTTAAGAAGATGATAGAGGTCCTTAAAGAAGAAATAAAAAATATCCTTAAAGAGGAAATAAAAAATTTCCTCAAAGAGGAAATGAAAATCTCCATTAAAGAGGAAATAAAAATTCCCTTAAAGAGGAAATGAAAAACTCCATTAAAGAGGGAATAAAAAACTCCCTTAAATAGGAAATGAAAAACTCCATTAAAGAGGAAATAAAAAATTCCCTTAAAGAGGAAATGAAAAACTCCATTAAAGAGGAAATAAAAAATTCCCTTAAAGAGGAAATGAAAAACTCCATTAAA
>CABHPP010121756.1:0-19940 GCA_902168425.1 Peromyscus attwateri | reverse complement strand
ACACACACACACACACACACACACACACACACACACACACACTAATCTAGTATTTCTTTTGAGAGAAAGCTTGCAGTATTTGTTTTAAGTTCCTGCTCAGCACTAATGTATTCTGCTTCTCAGAATAAAATTTGGAAAATGTCTTTGTCTTTTCAACCACAACAAAATCACCTCTCTGAGCATCTCCACAGAGCTGACTTCTTAAAGGAAACTACGATACCGCATCGCCTCAAAATGGCTTTACTGGGCTATTTGGGTAACTCCTCCTTTGGGAAGAATTCCAATAAATCATCTGCAGAATTCCACCTGCCACAGGGGAAAGGAAACTTCTCCTTCCTGGCCCAGATTGTTGGAAGCCACCATCTGTTGTCTGTTTCTGTGCACATGCGGCAGGAATGCACTGGCATGGAGCTTGTGGATGCCGGTCCAGGCCCTCATTCATCACCACACCCTTCTACACCTCTAGCACCAGTGCCCTTGGTGGTCTCCCCGATGCCTCACTGGGTCTTCCTCCTCTCTTGGATAATGCAGATGCTTCCACTGGACCACAGTTGTGGTGATGGCTCTATCTTGGGGCTCTCAGGCTCACATTGATCACTTAGAGCCGAGTGTCCCAGGTATTGATTACTGATCCTGGCTTTGCAGGCCTGCAGGCTCTTGATCTGTGTCTCCTCAGTGTGTCTTCCTAGGGCTGATGCTGTCTTCATAATCAGTTAGCTTGGCACTAGATGACACCTGATAACTGCACATTTTAAAGCAGTCCTTCATGATACATTTATTTATGTATTTATTTTCTGTGTATGAATGTTTTGTCTACATGTATGTCTGAGTACCACATGTGTGTCTGTGGTTTCCTCGGGGTTAGAAAGTGCATTGGATCCCCTAGGACAGGAGTTACAAATGGTTGTGAGCCACCATATAGGGCCTGGGAATTAAACCTAGATCATCTGGAATAAACAGCCAATGCTCCTAAGCTTTGAGCTGTCTCTCCCAGCCCCATATTTGTCCATCTATGTGATTCTTGCACACATACACTAAAGTTGGTAAAGTGATTCTCTAAATGTTTAAGTTTGAGGTGCTCTAATCTCTTGCTTGGATGGATGGACTGGTCACTAAACAGTTTTTCTTTTTTTCACTACTCAAATTTGTCTAAAGAGCAAGTAGATAGTTCAAATGTAGCCTAAGGAAACTCAAGAAAAAAATTGAACTTGAATTTGAAAGAAAACCACAAATATGATTCCATGCTTTGTTCAAAGGGTTAAAAGATGGACAGAACCACAAAAATACACACATTTGCTGTGGGATGTTCTGTATGGCAAATGTGTTGCTAATAAAACACTGATTGGCCAGTGGCTAGGCAGGAAGTATAGGTGGGACTAACAGAGAGAATAAAAAGAACAGGAAGGCGGAGGGAGTCACTGCCAGCCATCGCCAGGACAAGCAGCATGTAAAGATGCCGGTAAGCCACGAGCTATGTGGCAAGGTATAGATTTGTAGAAATGGATTAATTTAAGATATAAGGACAGTTAGCAAGAAGCCTGCCACGGCCATACAGTTTGTAAGCAATATAAGTCTCTGTGTTTACTTGGTTGGGTCTGAGTGGCTGTGGGACTGGCAGGTGAAAGAGATTTATCCTGACCATGGGCCAGGCAGAAAAACTCTAGCAACACACATTCAAATGTTGTTTTTAGAAGCAAGAACTAATGCTGATAACCTCAAGTCACTGGCACTGACCAGTTTTGGAAGTCAAATATGCTGGGAAATGTGGCCCTGATGGGTAGATTAGGCTTAAGAAATTGCTTCTTCCTCTAATGGTTAAGCAAGCCTGCAAAGACAGTATCTAGTTGCCACAGTGCCAACCTTGAATCTGGCATGTATTAAATTGCCAGTAAATACTAATCAAATAGGCAAATGGATAAGAGGACAGTAGGAAAAGAAGAAATGTTAAGTGTTGGTTCTTGGAAATTAGTGTAGGGGATTCATTATATTGTATTTTATACATCTTTAAAGGTTTCTCAAAAGAAAAGAATGTACACAGATATATGAATATCAGAGAGTACTCACTTTTGTTAACACCAATACAAGTAAATTGTTTTTAATTTCCATGATGATGTCTACTTCAGTAGCTTTTCAACCAAAGGTCTATTAATAATTCATTGATTATCTCCAAAGACCTCCACAGTCACAAAAGGGGAGTTTATTATAACTTTGAAGACATTATGCCTGGTTTTTCTGCTTGTTTTCATGAGTTCTATATTCACTAAGTAGGAAAAGAAGAAAATAGTTCAATCTTGTGACCTAGAATTTAAGACTGAGATAAGCAGAGAAGCATGCCAGCAATAAAATTAAATCCCTAGTCTTTAATCATTTGCCTTGCATTTGTTTGCTAGATTTATTTATCAACTGTTTTCTCTGAGGGAAATACTTTTTTTCTCATGATAGTAGTGTATGCCGCCTGAGTAATTCAATGTACAATATGCTTTGCTATGAATATAACCAATGAATTCTTCAGGAATCCATTTTTTGTTTTTTTTACTTAGCTTGTTTATTCATAGCCAACACCTCCTGACATTTAAGCATGTTCTGATAAATGCCACTGCATCTACATCTGCTAACTCTTTCTCAGTCACTTTCCTGTCATTATATCTAATGGATGGTTCCAGGTGAGCTCTAGTTCACCTTCCCACAGATTACATACATTAAACTGAAACACCTCTCCCCTTCAGCATTACGTATGACTGAAATCTATGTGTTCATTGCTGATACATGTATGTGACATTTGCTGAGTAAGATAATAGTTTTCTAATACTAGAATATTTCCATCATTTTTGGTGCTACTCAGAAATGCAATGGCTATGAACACAACTCATTTTTGTTTCATTTTAATTACTAATATTTCCACTATCACTTTAAATGTAGATAATAAGCTAAGCTCCAATTTACTATGATTTCTAATTCTCATGATGTAAGTATTCCCACTACAGATGAATTCAAATAACAATCACTCACTAGACTTGGAGTTGGAAAGAGATGTTTATTGGCGCCCCACTGTATATTGTGTATAATGCTGTATAGAAGTAAATAACATTAAGGTCATACATAATAATAAATGACACAAATGAATAGGCAATAATGAGTTTGGGTGTCCATTTCCTTCTATAAATATCATTTATTTACTTACAAATTCATAAAATTGAACTGTAAAAATGACTTTTTTAATAGCCAACTCACAAAATTCCTAGAAATTTAACACTGCAGAGTAGCTAGGAGTTGGTTCTACCACACCTCTGTCTCTGTCTCTCTGTCTCTGTCTATCTCTGTCTGTCTCTCTCTCTTTCTATCTATGTTTCCCTCTACTTCTGTGTGTATTTACACATATCCATGCATGTGTGTGCATATGTAGGTCAGAGGATAACCTATGATGTGATTCCCCAGGTTTTGTTTTCTTTTGTTTTTGAGGCAGGGTCTCTCACTTGCCTGGAGCTCACCTAGTAAGATAGGTTGGTTAGTCATAGAGCCCCAGGTATCCATGCATCTCTGCCTCCCTGATACTAAGATTATGACTACATACCAGTATGCTCAATCATTTTACATGGGTTCTGAGGATTAAACTCTGGTCACTAACTGAGTCATCTTTGCACTCCACTCCCCATTTCCTACAGTCATGTAAATTCCACATCTATGAAGTCAAAATTCTGGAAGGTAACTCAACTTCCTTTTGACAATGAAAACATGTAAATATACTCAAAAGTAAATGGAGTAGTATAATGAATTTTCATGTATTCACCACTAAGCTGTAACTATCATCAGCATTTTGTTAAACATCCAGTTGTTTTTATTGGATGTTTCAGCAGTGGAGAAATTGCTGTGGGATGTTCTGTATGTTAAATGTGTTGCTCTGATTGGTTAATAAATAAAACACTGATTGGCCAGTAGCCAGGCAGGAAGTATAGGTGGGACAAGGAGAGAGAATTCTGGGAAGTGGAAGGCTGAGTCAGAAACACTGCCAGCTGCCGCCATGACAAGTGAGATGTAAGGTACCAGTAAGCCACGAGCCACGTGGCAACTTATAGACTAATAGAAATGGGTAAATTTAAGATATAAGAACAGTTAGCAAGAAGCCTGCATGGCCATACAGTTTATAAGCAATATAAGTCTCTGTGTGTTTACTCGCTTGGGTCTCAGTGGCTGCAGGACTGGTGGGTGAGAGAGATTTGTACTGACTGTGGGCCAGGCAGGACCAGGAAAATTCCAGCTACGAGAAGTGGGTAAGAATGAGAGCATCTTCAGAGCACCAAAGTAGCCTTGCAAAACACTCTTTTATGGACAAGGCATGGCTGTTGTGTACACTCCCAGCCGCCATGGTGGTTACCTGCATAGAACTAGGTCCACCAACACTCTCTCATGGATGCTTTGGACAGAGTTAATGGTTGTTGGGGAAGGCAGAGACATATTCCTTAATCACATAACCACAGGTACGTTGTCTTTTCTCAAGTAAATAGTCTCCACCCATGCTCATGCAAGCAATCTTAATTAAATGCAATAGTGTACAAAAATCAAAAGACATTAAAGGGGGGGTTGTGGGGGGACTTGTTGGGAAGAAAATTATGGGGATTGGCTGGAGAGGGAGGGAATGAGATGGAATAAAGAGAGGAGAAAACTAAGATCAAAGTATATTCTATATACATATGAAAATGTGAAAGAATGAGTTGTACAACTTTTAAAGACTGAAAGGAAAAGAAGAGCAAACTATTGACTATCTCAAACAACATGGGGTCCAGGTATCTTTTTTCCTTCAGGGAAGAAACAATAAGCCTGTCTCAGAGCTAAATTGGTGTATTTACTACCCTTTGTCTTACAGCTTTCCGTAAATCATAAGGTATCCAAACTACAAATAAATTCATTTTAAAGGGGGTGAAGGGGCTAGAAAGGTACTTGTTGCCAAACCTGATAACCTAAGTTTGATCCCCAGAACTCAAAAGTTGGAAGGAGAAAACTTACACCTACAAGTTTTCCTCTAACTTGCACACACACACTGTGGCATTCGTAGACCCATATCCACACCCAACCGACACCCACACAAATGTGAGTTACAGGTCCATGTACAACCATGCCTGTCTTTTTACATGAGTGCTGGGAATTCAAATTTCGGACCTCTTACTTATACAGCAAACACTCTTAACCAATGAGCCATCTCCCTGGTCCTGTTTTAAGCATTTTTAAGCATGTGGTTCAATGGCATTAAGCACATTCACCCTTATATAGACTTGTTAGCACCCATCTCTAGAACTTTGTCACCTTCCAAAGCTGAAACTCTATTCATGTGGTCCAGATTATTTTTGACTGCGGGGTGTTGACTGGCTGCTATCCAACTATGCTTAACCCTATTGTGGCTGGATAAGTAGAGTGGAAAGCTCCACATACTCTATATGTGTCCTCATTGCAGGAAAACATGCAGTGTGCCAAAATAATATTTCCTTTTCATCTTTCTCTTGCTTTTTATGTTCACAATGCTTTGTTTCTCCCTAATTCATCTTCACAATTGTACATCTTATTCTTATAAATTTATTTTTATTTTATATCCTGGCTAAAGTTACCAGTCCCTTCCCAACAACCTCCCCTCTTCCCCCCCCCATCACTCCTCCATTTCTATTCAGAAAAGGGCAGGCCTTGCATGGATATCAACCAAACATGGTATATCCAGTTTGCAATAAGATTAAGCTTTATGGGATGTCTGCTTACCAACCTATAACTTCAAGTCTGTGCCTAGGAGCTCTCTAATCAGGTCTGTATTTTGTTTCTGTAGAGAATGAGTAGATTTGCTGTCTGTGGGTTGTTGAGAGGAATCAGCCTGCCACCACCTCTTAGCTCCTGCTGAGTTCTGTACTATGAATCAAATTGCTCTGCTTCTAAGAAGCCCCCACCAAACCTCCCTTACTGTAATTTGGTCTTGTGTGTCTATTGCAATCAAATTCACAAGCAGAGTCCCCAACCAGACAAAGTAGTCACTGTTGTCCTCTGAAAAAGTCCCCTGCATGGAGCTGTAGCTCAGCTCTTCCACTATGAAGATATTATAAACTTATTTCTCCCTTCCCTACTCTCAGCATCCTAGTTAGGGCTCTGTAAACATAGCAGTATTTTTTTCACACGGTCTCAAATATGTCAAGCTGGCCTCAAACTTGCTATATAGCCAAGAATGAGCTTGAATTCCTGATCCTCTGGACTCCATCTTCTGAGTGCTGGGATTACAGATGTGCAACACCTTGCCAGGTTTATATGGTACTGGTTTTGGAAGCCCGGGTTTCATGCATGCATAGTAAACACTTTACCAGCTGAGCTATATCCCCAGCCCTGAACATAGCAATATTATCCTCCTTTTCTTTCCTGTTTCATCCTCAGCAGAATTCACAGTTAGCTCCCTGTCCCCACCCCACCACCCATGTCATGGAGGTTTCTTTTAAACATTTCTTGCTTGCAACAAAATCCAAAGCAGGTTGTAGTGATATTGTGTTCCCCAATACATTGTGTACCCTAATAAACTTATCTGGGGTCAGAGAACAGAACAGCCACTAGACAAACACAGAGGCCAGAAAATGGTGGCACTCACACCTTTAATCCTAGCATT
This sequence comes from Peromyscus attwateri, assembly GCA_902168425.1. Taxonomy (NCBI): domain Eukaryota; kingdom Metazoa; phylum Chordata; class Mammalia; order Rodentia; family Cricetidae; genus Peromyscus; species Peromyscus attwateri. Next base: position 13,315 of record CABHPP010121756.1, on the reverse strand, counting down.
CCAGAGGTAGAGATTCGCCTGGATCTCTGTGAGTTCAAAGCCACACTGAAAACAGCCAGGCATGGTAACTCACGCCTTTAATCCCAGGGAGTGATGGCAGAAAGCAGAAAGGTATATAAGGTGTGAAAACCAGGAACTAGAGCTGGTTAAGCTTTTAGGCTTTTGAGCAACAGTTCAGCTGAGATTCATTCTGGATAAGGACTTAGAGGCTTCCAGTCTGAGGAAACAGGATCAGCTGAGGAATTGGCAAAGTGAGGTGACTGTGGCTTGTTCTGCTTGTCTGATCTTCCAGCATTCACCCCAATAACTGGCACTGGGTTTGATTTTATTAATAAGAACTTTTAAGATTCATGCTACATCCAGCGCCCAATGTTCTTGGTACAAATTCACGAAAAAGCCCCTTGCCTGTAGCCTTGCGGGCCCCAAGTCAGACCCGAGCTACCCTCAGCCAGTTGTGGTGGAGCATGCTGGTAGGATTTACTGAAGGAGGCAGAGACAGGAGGATCCCGAGTTTGAGGCCAGCCTGGGAGGCTTGCTAAGGAGAAGTTGCGGCCGGGGCCAATCCACAAACGGTGGCGGTGGGACCATGGAGGCAGCGGCTGCTGCTCCAAGTTGCTGGCTGCTTATCATCATGTTGGTGACTGCAGTGATGCTGCTACCTGGGAAGAAGGGTTTACCTCTACTTGTTCAAAGAATTGCCAGGACCATCATGTTACAAGAAAGCATCGGCAAAGGTCAGTTTGGAAAAGTTTGGCAAGACAAATAGTGGGGAGAAATTACTGTGAAGATTTTCTCTTCTGGGGAAGAACATTCATGGTTCCAAGAGACAGATATTTATCAGACTGCGATTGCTCCAAACCACAGAGGAGGCAAATAAATAAATAAATAAATAAATAAATAAATAAATCTGCAGGGAACCATGACCAAGCCTAACAGCAACTTTGAAATCTTCAAAAGGATGACAGGACCCCACAAAGATGATTCCACATGGCAACTTATAGATTAATAGAAATGGGTTAATTTAAGATATAAGAACTAGATAGCAAGAAGCCTGCATGGCCATACAGTTTAATTAATATAAGCCTCTGTGTGCTTACTTGGGTCCAAACGGCTGCAGGACTGGTGGGTGAGAGAAATTTGTCCTGACCACGGGCCAGGTGGGACACAAGAAAACTTCAACTACAATAGGTACTCAGGGGACACCTGAAAATGCAGATTCAGCTGACCTGAGGTTCTGCATCAGTTACAAGCTCTCAGGAGCAGCTGCTGAGAGTTAAGGGCATCCAGGCAATCTTTGTCAACAAAGGGAAATGGTTTGATGACACAGAAATGATTGGAATCTCTGGGAGGAATTATGGTAATATATTATGTTCCCCAAAATATTGTGCACTCTAATAAATTTATCTGGAGTCAGAGAACAGAACAGCCACAATATTAAACATAGAGGTTAGGCAGTGGTAGCACATGCCTTTAATCCTAGCATTTCAGAGGCAGAAATCCATCCAGATCTCTGTGAGTTCAAGGCCACACTGGAAACAGCCAGGCATGGTGACTCACGCCTTTAATCCCAGGAAGTGATGGCAGAAAGCAGAAAGGTATATAAGGCATAAGGACCAGAAACTAGAGCCTGGTTAAGCTTGTAGGCTTTTGAGCAGCACAGTTCAGCTGAGATTCATTCTGGATGAGGACTGAGAGGCTTCCAGTCTGAGGAAACAGGATCAGCTGAGGAACTGGCAAGGTGAGGTGGCTGTGGCTTGTTCTGCTTCTCTGATCTTCCAGCATTCACCCCAATACCTGGCTCTGGGTTTATTTTTATTAATAAGACCTTCTAAGATTCTTGCTACATCTAGCACCCAACATTCGTAGTACAAATTCATGAAAAAGCCACTTGCCTGTGGACTTGTGGGCCCCAGCTCAGACCTGAAATACACATTGCTGGTTGTGGTGGCACATGCTGGTTGGATTTACTGAAGGAGGAAGAAGCAGGAGGATCCCGAGTTTGAGGCCGGCCTAGGAGGCTTGCTAAGGAGAAGCTTTGGCTGGGAAGGAGCCACGAACGGTGGCAGTGGGACCATGGAGACAGCAGCTGCTGCTCTGAGTTGCTGGCTCCTTATCATCGAGTTGGTGACTGCGGTGATGCTGCTACCTGGGACAAAGGGTTTACTGCTGCTTGTTCAGAGAAGAATTGCCAGGACCATCGTGTTACAAGAAAGCATCAGCAAAGGTCAGCTTGGAAAAGTTTGGCAAGACAAATGGTGAGGAGAAATTGCTGTGAAGATTTTCTCTTCTAGGGAAGAACATTCATGGTTCCAAGAGACAGACATTTATCAGACTGTGATTGCTCCAAACCACAGAGGAAGCACAAAAAAAAAAATCTGCAGTGAACCATGACCATGCCTAACAGCAACTTTGAAATCTTCAAAAGGATGACAGGATGATTCCACATGGACTATGACAAAGCCATTAATCCGATTAACACCACGGAAAGATCAACTTTGGACTACAAACTGCTCAGGACAATTTCAAGATGGCTAACTGAGATGATTCAGATTCATAGACCACTCGAGCAAGAACTTGAGACAAGCCCTACATTTTCCCATTATGCAGATACTGGACAAATGATACAACTAACTATCTCAGGACTTGACAATTAACCCCAAAATTTTCTTTTCAGGATTCCCTAAAGATGTCTTTGCCCCCAGAAAGCAGGAAGTAATTTTAAGGAAACAACACCCACATTCCCAAGAGGTGGGGTGGGTAGTTTTTTGGTCATTTAATGACTTATGGATAATTGTCATTGTTTATGATGGTTGGTTACAAGTTGTTATTTGTTAATGATCCGGAACAACAGATGAACAAGGAGATTAAATTCAGAGTTTTTGTTTAAAAGAAAAAGAAAAAGAAAAAAGAGAATATAGATATGAGGTAGATCATTGAATCTACTCTGAGAAAAAAGATAAAGAAATAATAGGATAAATGGGTAGATCATTGAATCTACTCTAAAAAGAAAAAGGGGAAGATATAAAAATAACAAAAGGTAGACTATTGAATCTATTATGAAAAGAAAAAAGAGAATATGGATATGATAAGATAAAAAGATCAATTACTGAATCTACTTTCAAAAAGGAACTACTTGTTTTACATAGGATAAGTAATGAAATTTTTTTTTGTCTGAGTTTATCAAATGTTGCTGGACTGGACATTGTTAATATATATAATGGAGTTTTTTGTCTGAATCTGTCTAATGATAATAAACTAGACAATGTTAATGTAATTCTTGACTGTAACCTTCTTTTATTATTTTAGACAAAAAAAGGAGAAATGTGATATATTGTGTCCCCCAATATATTGTGCATCCTAATAAACTTATCTGGGGTCAGAGGACAGAACAGCCACTAGATAGACACAGAGGCCAGAAAATGGTGGCATACACACACACCTTTAATCCTAGCATTCCTGAGGCAGAGATTTGCCTGGATCTCTGAGTTCAAAGCCACACTGGAAACAGCCAGGCATGGTGACTCACGCCTTTAATCCCAGGAAGTGATGGCAGAAAGCAGAAAGGTATATAAGGCGTGAAAACCAGGAACTAGAGCTGGCTAAGCTTTTAGGCTTTTGAGCAGCACAGTTCAGCTGAGAGGCATCCAGTCTGAGGAAACAGGATCAGCTGAGGAACTGGCGAGGTGAGGTAGCTGTGCCTTGTTCTACTTCTCAGATCTTCAAGCATTCACCCCAATAACTGGCCTCAGGTTTGTTTTTATTAATAAGAACTTTAAGATTCATGTTACATCTGACTTAGACCAACCGTCTGTGAATAACCTTCATTTCCCGGACCATGCCTGTCTCTGAAAAATTGAGGATCTGATAATAGTTAAGAGTCTCTAAATGCCTCAAGTTCCTACCCAGAGCTTCTGAGCTTTAATAACAGATCGACGGGGGATAATTAATATTAATTAAGTATCCCCCCCATGGTCTCTACTCCTGTGAGCAGAAGAGGGGTATCAGGACACAGCAGTACCTCTACTCTTTTGCCCTTTTGCCTTCTCCCCAACTTTGTTGCTTGTCACAGTCCTTCTTTTCACAAAAATCACTGACCTTCTATTTGAAATGTGCTTGTTTTCCTTCCTTCTTTCTCTCTTTGCATCTCTGTCCCATAGCCCCAGCCCTGTTAGTCATTTGTCATGTGACCCCGTCCCTATCCTTGGCCTGCAGATCAGCTGGTTTAATAATAAAATCATGTCCTTTTTTATATTCATGATATGATATGAAAACATTATTCTAATAATGTATCAGCGGTGAGTTTAAATTTTCAAAATGATTCTGAATTTCTTTTTGTGACATTTAACATAATTATAAAGAAGAAACTTTTAAAAGAAAAGAATAAGAGATGGCATGTATGTGTGTATATATATGATATCTAAATATAACAATCTCAGTAATGATGTACACAATGTGGTACCAGCATAGAAATCATAGAGATGAATAGGATGAAATAGTCCTTTTTAAAAACAGACATGCATATCTCTCTTTGAATGTAGTATATGATACAGTCAGCATCTCATTTCTGTGTGGAAAATATTGTTCAACATACAGAGTGCAGAGATGACTAAATTTCTATTTGCAACAAAACCTATTTAGAGCTCTAATATACATATTGTACAAAAAGTTCAGGTGATATTAAGATGTAAAATTGAAAAGTATAAGGAATGTGAACAGGGAGAAGAGCCCTAGCCAGAACCCTAATACTGAAAGGACAGGCAGTAGTGGCACTGCACCTAACCTGTATAGAGAGCTACAAAGCTGCCACCTCCTGCCCCTAAACTCAGTAAGGAGGTCAGATATGTTGTGAGTGGCATGGACAAGAGACAACAGGTTAAAGCCAGATTTCATTAGCAGTGACTGCCGATCTGTGCAAGTTCTGCTTGGGAGGATTTTCTAGGAATTGAAAAGGAAAAGAATCTCAGCCTGCCAGGTGTGCTTAGAGTAACAAAGGAAGAGTTGTCTTAAAATATCATTTTGTTCAAAAATACCTTGTAGTGCAGCTAGAGACACTGTTCAGGTGTTAAGAGTCCTTGCCTCAGACTTCTAGTGGAGGGACTGGGACCCCAGCCCAGCGACATAACCTTCCACCTACAATTTATGCTGCCTACAAGATGTGCTGGGGAATAGGCCATGTAGAAATTGTGGTAGTGGCCAATCAATGACTGATTCAGCTTGAGATCCATGCCATGAGAGGGAGGCCACCCTTGACACTGCCTGGAGGGCCAGGGCCCAGAGGCTGGATAACCCAGAGACCTCGAATAGAATCAAACACAACTGGAAAAAAATATGTCAATGAATTGATTCCTAATGATATTCTGCTATACTCATAGATTGGTGCCTAACCCAGTTGTCATCAGACAGGCTTTTATCAAGCAACTGGTGGAAACAGATGCAGAGACAGATGCAGAGACCCACAGTAAAACATTAAGTAGAGCTCAGGGAATCCTGCAGAAGAGGGGAAGGAAGGATTGTAGGAGCCAAAAGGGTCAATGACATCACAAGAAAACTCACAGAATCAACTAACCTGGGTTCACTGGGGCTCACAGAGACTGAACTGACAACCAGGGAGCCTGCATGGGACTGATCTAGGCCCTCTGTATACATGTTACAGTTGTGTAGCTTGGTCTTCTTGTGAGACTCCTAACAGTGAGATCAGGGGTTGTCTCTGACTCTTTTGCTGGTTTTTGGGAGTCTTATCATCATACTGGGTTCCCTCCTCCAGCCTTCAACTTGATATGCCATGTTTGGTTGATATCTATTGGAGGCCCACCCTTCTCTAAATAGAAAAGGAGGAAGAATGGATGGGAGGGCACAAAGGGGAGATTGGGGAACTGGAAGGAGAGGAAGTAGGAAAAACAGTGGTCAGGTTGTAAATAAATAAAATATATTTATTTTTAAACGTAAATAATCTACTATACTAATGGGGCTGTAATATACCTATTCAGTTATAAATTTATCAATAAGACACACACCACATACATTTTACAATTTAATAAAATTGAAGAAAAAGAGGAAGTATTTTTAATAAGGATATTTAATATAGGGTTTTCTTAAAAGAGACCTTCCTAAATATTCTACCACATTTATACATACATGTCTTACCTCATTTTTTAATGTCCTACATCAAACAAAATAATTAGAACTTGTTTCGGGGTATCCTGATGTCTACCTTTATCAAGAACTGTTTACCAATCTAGATGTGGTAGCTCATACTCTAATGGTAGCACTTGGGAGGATTAGACAAGATTATCACCACTAATTCAAGGCTAGCCCAAGCTATACTGTGAGAGTCTGTCTTAAAAAAAAATACAAGAAGGATAAAAACAGATGGGCATGATACACACATGTAATGCCAGCACTTGAGAAATGAGGATAGAAGAATCCATAATTCAAGGCTAGCCTCAGCTACATGAGAGTTTGAGGGTAGCCTGGGTAATGGGAAACCCTGTCTCGAAGAAACAAAGTAACTACTTACAGAAGCTGATTAATCAATTATCCCAGCACCTTTAATAGATGAGATATTTCTTTTTCTAGATCAAAAACATCACATTTTGTTTTGTTCCACTGATCTTGGTCTGTTTCTGACACTGACACTGTACTCTTCTGTGGTGATATTTATTTGTGCTCTTATAAATAAAGCTTGCATGGAGATCAGAGGAAAAAGCCAGCCACTATATTAAACATAGAGGTCAGGCAGTGGTAGCACACGCCCTTAATCCTAGCATTCAGGTGGCAGAGATTCATCCAGATCTCTGTGAGTTCAAGGCCACACTGGGAACAGAGCCAGGTGTGGTAGCACATGCCTTTAATTCCCAGCACTAGTTAACCATAGAAGTCTGGAAGTCTGTACAGAGAGACAGGAAGTGATAGAGCTGGACGGAAAGAGGAAGTGATGTAGCTGAGTGGAGAGAGGAAGTACGATGGCAGGATACAGAAAGGTATATAGATGTGAGTACACAGGAAGTAGCTCTCTCTGGGAGGCTGAGGGCTGGTTAGGTGAGGTTGGCTGTGGCTTGTCCTATTCCTCTGATCTCTCAGTTTTCACCCTAATATCTGGCTTCGGGTTTTTTATTGATAAGATCATTTAGCAATTGGTCTTACACTCTTCTGTCATCCCTCTAAATGTTTAGTAGCACAGGAGGAAATAACAGATGGAGGAAGAAAATCAAATCCCTATCAAAGGTACAATTCAGACAAGCACTGAGTAAGTGACCCAGCAATATGAACCTAGCTGCTACTAACTGTACAAGATTCTCTATTATTGTTTTGTGCTTTGCTATGGTTTGATTCAGTAGAGTTCCTGGTGCTCACACATTCCAAATATCAGCTATGCTAGGACAGAAAAGGAATGTCTGTTGGCTCCCATTGCCCTGTGCCAGTTCTACTCAGTTTGTTTGCACTGCTCCTGGACCCTAGGATTGTAGAAAGTACTGATGACTTCTCTTGTGTGAAAGAAAATGAACTCATTAGGCAAAGGGGGAGGTGCTGATAGACCCACACACTCTCTCATGTCCTACACTCAACACATGACATGTTGAAGAAGGAACCAGTAGGGCTTTCAGAAATTTCAGATCAAAGAAGTCTAAATTGTTTTGTAAAAACCCCAGGAAATTTTCCCTTCCCACAAATTCAAATCAGGGCTTTCCTCTTCTCAGTCTGACAAATCTACCTCACACTTCCCAGGCTCCCCATCATTATTAGTTTATAAAGATTCACTGATATTCAATTAAGTAGTTCTAATGTTCTCAATGCAGCTCTAGACAGCACTTTATAAAGAATACATCTGCCCTCTGGAGAGAGCTGGGGAAGCCAATTAGTCTGGTAAATTTGCATATCAATCCAGCTGTGGAATGAAGTCAGCCTTGTTCACCAAGCACAAAGTGAAGAGCAGAGGGAGAGATCCAAGTGCCCCAAGTCCTTTATTCCCTCACCTCAAGGGAGCCCCAGCTTTCATGAAAGCCTGTGAATACTGGGAGAGAAACACTCATAAATGCTCCCATTTGCTGCCAAGTTTGAGCTATCATTTAGAAGCAATTATTAATGGGGAGTGTTTAATGGCCTCCCAAAGGTTAGGACTAATTCACATAAATATTGTATCACTTAGCAAAGGATTTTTGTTTGGGGGGTGTAAATTTGACTAGTAATTCTATTGTCAAGTTAAACTTCAATATAATGAAATTCCAATTTTCTAACTATTCCATCATATAGAAAAGATTTGATTCAACTCAAAAAATGAAAACATTTAAGGGTCACTACTATGCAAAGTACTAGAATTCGAGGAAGCACTTTGGCAAGGCAAAAACAACTTTTAGTGATAGCAAATTCATTCACTGTGTGAGTTGGAAGCATCTAAGCTCTCAAATATCTCTTCTGTGCCATTGCAATCTATATGATGCTTATATCCATCTCTTGAGGCAAGACTGAAATATTGACAACCCATTGTTTCTACAATGTTTTCGAATACATAGCATTCCATGTAATCAAGGTACTTGTTTTAAGGTGCATCTTAATTGTTAGACTGTCTGAACAAAAGACAGAATGTGTCTTTGAATAATGAACTTTTTGTCCCTTTCCCTGTTTCTCCTTCTCCATCCCTGACACAATCCTAGGGACTAACTCCAAGTCAATTTCTCTAGCTCTCTACTACCCAGCTAATCTCCTAACTGTGTGTACATACCTCTCTTTTATATCTATGAAGTGCTTTGCAAATGTAAGTGACTGCTATTCACATTATTAGCCAAGAACACTGGGTAATTTCCAGTCAGCATTGCTCACATTAATTTAGGAGGAAAATCAAGGTGCTGAGAAATAAATGACTTCCCTATGGCCTAGAGCTCAATATAGCTCAGATAATGAACTAAATATCATTGTCCATCTTCATTAGAATCAAGAATGAACAGAAACAGATTAAAATGTCTGTAACTGTAGCTTCAATTTCTTTTACTATTTTGACTATTTTTTCTGTTTTTTTGCTAGTTAGGCTTTTTCTGATCCACCCCAACATATGCCAACATCGTATTCATACAAATTAGACAATTTAAAAATGTTCGGGAGGTGCTAGGGCAATAGCTCGGTAGTTAAGAGTACTTGTGAAAGAAAAGAGACTAGAGTTCAATTTCCCAACATCATGCAAAAGGCAGGCATGGTTGAGTGTTCTTGTAAGCCGAGCATTGAGGGGACAGAGACTAGTGGATCACAGTTCACTGGACAGCCAACATAGCCCAAACAGTGAGCTTCAGGTTCAAAGAGAAACCTTATCTCAAAAAAAAGATGGGGAACAATAGAGGAAGACCCTTGATGACTTCTTCTGACCTCTGCATGTTTGTACACAGGTACACACACTTGCGAATATATGCAAGCACATAAAACACACACACACACACACACACACACACACACACATATATATATATATATATATATATATACACACACACACACACACACACACACACACACACACACACAACCACTTTTTGTGGATAACTATTACAATTAGATGATTACTAAAGTAACAAGTTTCATGAAAACATCTATTAAAACAAGAAACTCAAAGTCACTTGACTTTAACATGCCTCTGTGAGAACTTCCAGGAAGGAAAGGTAATTTCTTGCCCCAAAGACATCAAGGGAAGTTCAGAACCCTGTAGGAAATAAATATAAGAACTGATGACCACAGGTACAGACCAAAGATTGACAAATATGAGCAAAGATGCAATTCTGTTCCCAACTGCAAGCCTAGCAATGTTTGAAGATGAGTTTGGTTGTGGGAACTGCTAGCATCTATATGGTTAGGGTGACAAGAAAGCATGGTGCAATTCTTTCTACCACAAAAGAATTTCCAGCTCAAAATGATAATCTTCCCATTGTCAAAAAAGCCTGGTTGTAGATGAAATTTTAAACAGTCTTATTAAATAAGAAACACAGAGCCAAATACAGAGTTAAAAGCCCAAGAGATCAGAGCAGTAGCAAATAGTCTTTAGCTTACCACGTGCTGCCGTTGTTTCCCCAGAGACAGAGAGGCTATGGATTTGTTCTAGATTAAGATTCATCAGGTTTGGCCGGGTGGTGGTGGCGCACGCCTTTAATCCCAGCACTCGGGAGGCAAAGCCAGGTGGATCTCTGTGAGTTCGAGGCCGGCCTGGGCTACCAAGTGAGTTCCAGGAAAGGCGCAAAGCTACACAGAGAAACCCTGTCTCAAAAAAACAAAAAAAAAAAAAAAAAAAAAAAAGAAAAAGAAAAAAAAGATTCATCAGGTTTGACCAGTTAAAACCCCCTGAAAGGTCTCTGATGACACCATGGCCCAGATGATCCAACATCCAGAATGGTTTCAAGGCAACTGGCTCAGACAATACAGCCTCATGGACTGTGCCACAATCTTAAAATTTTCTTTGTGTCCCCATAAAAATACAGCACCCTCTTCCAGCAGGAAGTAGGATGAGAAACTACACCCAAATCCCCAAATTCCCAAATATACCAAGCTGGCTTTGGAGATGAAATTGGCTCACTCCTTCTCTAAAGCCAAGCATATTGCTAAAAAAAAAAAAACCAAAAAACAAAAAACAAAAACAAAAACAAAAAAGGTTGAGAACAATTTGTCCTGACCGTGGGCCAGGCAGGACCAGGAAAACTATAGCTGCACCTGGCCTGAAGACAGAGTCTTTCTACAGAGCCCAGGCTAGTTCAGAAGAGCAGATCTTCCCACCTCAGCCTCCTGATTACCAGGATTTCAGGGGATCCCACCACATTCTGCTAAGGATTTTGTTTTCTTTCTATGAGGAAGTATCACTTTGGATTCAAAACAAAACCATCATTACATGTTTTTAAAGGCAGTGGCAGGAGGAGTCTAATCTGATGCTGGTGGCCACAACTTGGGCACACAGCTAGATATCTGGCCTTCTCAGAGTCAGCCATTTGATGGGGCTGCCTCTGTTTACACATCTACTCATTACCCTGTGCTTTAGAGCCTTCCTGCTCTGGAAGAATGGGCAGCTGAAGAACACCAACAGTATCAACTTTGACAATTCCATATACCACAAGACATCAGAGGACTAGTGTAGCTTGAGAGTTTTCTCTCCAGTCCTGCCAAGCCCCGGCAGTCCAACAGCCCACTTATAAAATAAACACACAGACGCTTATGTTATTTAAACTGTTTGGCCTAATGGCTCAGGCTTCTTGTTAACTGTTCTTATATCTTAAATTAACCCATTTCTATTAATCTATACTTTGCCACATGGCTTGTGGCTTACTAGTACCTTACATCTTCCTTGTCATGGCGGTGGCTGGCAGTGTCTCTCTGTCTCAGCCTTCCACTTCCCAGAATTAATCTCCTCCTTGTCCTGCCTATACTTCCTCCTGCCTGACTACTGGCCAATCAGTGTTTTACTTATTAACCAATCAGAGCAACACATCTGACATACAGAACATCCCACAGCAGACTAGGTCTATAGTGTCACAGCCAGAACCACCGCATCTACCTGTCCAGACAGAAGATTAGAGGAACGTGTGGCATAAACAGCTTTGATAGCCCTGTTCCTCTTCACAATCTGTTGTAAATCATGAACAGGAAGAACACTTTATCCCTGTCCCTTTGAGAGTGATCTCCCTACCCAAGACTGACCTTGACACCACTTTGGCCTCCATGCTTGCTTTCCCAGAGCAAGAAAAGACCAAAGGCACACTGGAAACCAAAGCACAGTGAGTTGTCTGCCTAGTTGTATATTTCTTCTAGGAGGAAGGACAGGTTGGGGGAGATGCCTGTGGAATTGATTCTAGGTGGGATTTTGTCTTGTCTCCATTTGAAGAAGAAAAGTTCCCAGAGTCAGAATGTGCACTGGTTAGATTTTTTAATTGTTTTGTTGTTGTTGTTGTTTTATTTTTTTGTCAACTTGACACAAACTAGGAAGAAGGAATTTCAATTGAGAAAATGTCTCTACCAGATTGTCCCATAGATAAGTCTGTGGGGACATTTTCTTGATTCATGATTGATATGGAAAGGCCTAGCCAACTGTGGGCAGTACTTCCCCTGATCTGGTGGTCCTAGGGTACATAAGAAAGCAGGCTAAGCATGCCATGAGGATCAAGGCAGTAAGTAAAAGTGTTCTTCCATGGCTTCTGCTTCAGTTCCTGCCTCGAGTTTCTGCCCTGACTTCCTTCGGTGATAAAGTGTGGTCCAGGAGTTGAAAGCTGAAATAAATCATTTTTCCACAAGTTGCTTTTGGTTGTGGTATTTATCACAGCAACAGAAAGCAAACTAGTACAGGATGGTATCTCTCTAAAATTGCATAAATGTTATAACTGACATGACACAGTGGCATCCTCTCTTGGATTCCTACATGGACACACCTGAAGTGATTACCCTACTCTTTAGTATGCAATAAGGAGACACTGTGCCCCACTCTGACAAGCTTTTCATTCTAAGTGTGTAAATAAGTTCTTCTGATGATATAGGTACTTTGTGTCTGTACTTTGTATATTTATTAAAACAGTTATCACCTATATGTAGATATGGATGATCTATTTACAAACCTTGGTTGCTGTAGTTGTTAGTGAAGGTCTCTGAGATGCCACATCTTTACATACAAAGATTATTTGCATGGACTGGACTGTATACAGTGACTTTGAGAAGAATGAGGCTCATATGATGTATGTAGGTTGCTTTGGGGGATTTTAATCAATCACACCAAACATACAGGCTACAAAAATATCTACACAGTGGTTTTAAACTTTTAAAAGTTTAAATTTGTTTATTTAGATTTGTTTATTTATTTTATATATATGAGTGTTTTGCCTGGATGGATGCATGTATACCATGTGTGCTTTGTACCTGTGGAGTTCAGAGGAAAGCACTGGGTCCCTTAGAACTGGAGTTACAGGTGGTTTTGAGCCACCATGTGGATGATGGGTACTGAACCTGGGTCCTCCACAAGACCAACAAGTGCTCTTAATCACTAAGCCATCTCTCCAGCTCTTGATTAAATTACTTAAATTAGTCATTTAGTAAAAGAAAAGAAAAGATAAGGAAAAAAGAGATGCTCTTCCAGATACACAATTGTTTATTGAACAAATAATAAGTAGCTTACTGTGGATCTCAGTTTGTCATTGTTTAGCAGGTGCCCACTAATTTACCACATCTATAAATTGGGAGATTGTTTTTTTTTAATTTATTTTATTTTATTTTACAATATAATTCAACTTTACATATCAGCCATAGATTCCCCCTTTCTCCCTCCTCCCGTCCCGCCCCCCTCCCCCCGGCCCGCCCCCCTCCCCCC
>CABHPP010121755.1:0-13603 GCA_902168425.1 Peromyscus attwateri | reverse complement strand
AAAAGAGGCAGCACAGGCATGAAAAGGATGAGATGGAGAGAACAACCTATGCCACTGTGCTCTTCCTTTGTGCATAAGCCTAACCCCAGTTACATTTGCATCTAATGGGTGGACAAAGGCATCAAAAGCACACATTCATAGTGAGGAAAAAGAATAACACGTGGATTCCTGAGTCACATAAACAAACATTGGAAGTAAAAGAATCATTATTAGTGCATCAAAAGTGTTTCTGCAACCAAGACTTATAAATTTGAACAGCTTGAATGTGAGAGTTGCAGCCTGGCAGAAGAAGGAACCCTTAGCTGAGAGGTTTGCCCCATCCTACCCCTAGCAGAAAGGACTGGAGACAGATAACAAGTTTACTTATAAGCCACCTGGGAAATGAGTGCATGTTTCAAACAAGAGAAAAAAAAAAAAAAAAACGGGAGGCAGTACTGCTTTGTCACTGGGAGGTGTAATTAGCATGCAGAGATCCCTGACCTCAGAGTGAGGCAATAGGTAAAAAGTGACTGGGGAAGGGTGGTAAGGGATAGCAGGTCATTCTCTGCAATGAGGCGTTATCCCTTTTTCTTTTACTTTAGTCCTTTTGAGTCATATTTGATAGGGAGCAACATACTATGTGTGATTTTCATGTAAGCAGCTGTGACATAATGGTGTTCACCTACCAGGGATGCACTGAAATCACATTAATAAGTCACTCATTTCAGTTAAATTCCCAGGGCACTTTGACTGTGACGGGTTGTTTGTCATAGAATTAAGTGAGCCGTTAGAATAAACTGACCTTGAAGTTTAACCCTTCACACCAGAAATTGACAAAGAAACCATCTATGCGAGTTTGAGTTTGTAAATGGGAAGAAAGTTCATATATATTTAGTCCAAAGCAAGCATTGTACAGTACAGAGGCTCTAAGGGGGTTAAGTAGAGTGGCTGTTGTTATTTAGGGAGTAGCAATACTGTACAAACTCTACTACATTCACATTGTACTACATATTGTAAGTATTGAAAGACAATTTCAGGTGTGGCAGAGGATGTGTCCACATTCTATGTCAATGAAAAGACAGTTTCTATAAGGGACTTAAACATTGGTTTATTATATTATCCACAGGGGAAGACTATATAAAATGAATGACACCTGAGAGTGCATGGAAATGGATGTCTACTGATTTTATTCACAGAGACTAAAATATTCTTTGTACTCATAAAATTTGTTATAATATTTAGATGCCAAGTGCCATTTTAATTTTACATAATGGCCCACCTTTCTTCAAGGGAAAAGCTATCTGCTAAGTTAAAATGGGAACTTAGGTCAGGCAAAGACAGATAGCTTGAATTAAGATGGACATTTTTTATTAATTTTCTCTTTCCCCGACTGTACCTGTACCTTCTCCCAATTGACTAAGCCTATTTCTCATGCTTGAAATTATTGAAATTATTGTAGAGACAGCCTTGGTAGAGGATTGAGAAGTAGTTTGCAGTTCTCATAGTTCTCAGAAGGCTAGTACTATTGTGACATGGATGTGTGCTCTGAATTCTTCAGACATTTCTAATGTTGGGGTTCATGCTGGTCAGTTTTAAACATCACCTTAACATACTTTAGACTTACCTAGAAAGAGACTCTTAATGAGGAATTAGCTATATTAGATTGGCCTGTGGACACGCCCATGAGGGATTTTTTTTTTTTTCTTAATGGACTAATTCAGGTGGTAAGAGCCATCCTGTATATGGGCAGCACCAATTTACAGTCTGGGTCCTGGAATCTTTAAGAGAAAAGAAAGCCAGCTGAGCTGAAGCAAGTAACCATCATGGGTGTATTTGTTTCTACTCTTGATTGTGAATGTGGTCGACCAGATGTCTCATGCTCCTTCATCTGAGATTTTGCTGCAATGATAGACTGTAACTTAGAACTGGAAGTTAAATGAACTCTTTGCTTTTGTGTCAGGGCATTTGTCACAGAAATAAAAGTGAAACTATGACAGTTTTCTTTACTGGTTGATATATTTGAACAAATGAATAATTGTTTATTATGCCAGGAATTTATTTCATCAGAGCCAAAAAGCAACTACAAGTCAATATTCTTTTTTCATTGAATAATTATATAACTACCTTGATGAGCACTGCTACATGTATTTCTTACATGGTATATTAATGAACTAAATAATGTACCTGAAATATTCACATTTAAAGAAAAGGAGCTATAAAAAGAGATAATAGGTAGAGGACTTGCCTAGTATATGGGAGGCCTTATGTTAAATCCCCAGTGTTGAAAAACATAAGTAAAATAAAGGGGACAAGGCCTTAAAAGTTTAATTAAAATCAAACAGGGCTATATGAGTGTGCCCTAATCCAATACAACTTGTGCAATTATAAGAAAACATTAAACCTTGAAGGTGACTAATGCAAAGAAGGGAGAAGATCTTCTGTGGATAGTAAGAAGGTCTGAAAATTAGCCTGAGTTACTCTCCTTGACCTACAAACCTATAGGTATATAGCCAAATTTCCTCCAGTCTCTAGAACTGTGAGAAAAGAAATGTTTGTGATTAGGGCATACCAGTCTGAAGGATTTTGCTGTGGCTGCCCAAGAACTGGCTGCCCAAGAACTAGCCATGTCAGGCACTAGTGCTCATTGTGAGTCTTTGGTGGACAGCCCTCAAACAGCACCAGGGCTCTAGCTTTTTACTTCTAGAGAAAATGATCAACTTCTTCTCATATTCTCAGCCTCTCAGAAAAGTAGCAGATGTTGGTAAGCCATAAGCGAAGTCAGTTACATAGGACATGTGTCACATAGTCTTAGTGATTCCTTCCAGGTTTCCTTTTACTTATCTGAAAACTGTTTTCCTATATATATATATATTCTTCCTCGTAATACCAACCTCATAGAACCCAAACCTTCTCGCTAAGTTGGTAATTTGCAGCACTTCATCCTTTGTAGCAGGAATCTTAAAGAGTATTATTAATAAAATTAAACCTGTGGCCAGTTATTGGGGTGAATGCTGGAAGGACAGTTCTTCTTGGACAGTCTTTTCTCCTGTTGTAGATTTTGTCTTGTGAGCATCTGACTGATCTTTCTGGATTCCTCAGGACACACCAGATGGGCTGCCATTACAGGTAACTCCTTCTGATTTTTGCCTATTCTCCCTACACAGAAGCTTGTTGCTCATGCCGATGCCGATGCTGAAGGAACCTCCATGTAAAGCCAGTTTCCTCTATAGATCACTCTTCTAAGCCATCACTGTCAAATGTCTGTGGAGAACAATGACCACGTGTGAAGACACTTTTCTATTGTTATTTTTGCTGTAATTGGATGGGGGCTACTATTGGTCTCTAATGGATGAAGACTAGACAAGGTATAAAATATCTTCAAGTTCACAAAATAGGCAACAGCAACAATGTATTATCTACCCCAAGTTTCTATATTGCCAGTATTAAGAAACCTTGATTTGGAAGGAAAAAGTCAGGAAAGGTGGCTTTGAAACAAATGCACTCTCCTTGAAATGATCTAATTAACTTCTTTCTAGAAATTTTCTCTTGTTTTTATCCTCAGAAATTGTGATGTTTCTTTTAATCTAAATTTTGTCCTTATTACAAAATATTTTTACATCATGACCAGATGTTATCTGAACTTCTGTCTCCTATGATATAATAATAATAATAATAATAATAATAATAATAATAATAATTTGCAAAGCCTCAATTGTTTTTCTCCTATGAGATAAGGAAACCATGGTCACATAAACTTTTCATGTAACACGTACTCAGCTTCTGATATCATTCATCTCATCATTGTATTCTCTTTCCCTTTCCCATGTCCTTTGTGAATCCAAATATAAAGCCAGAAAAACGGGTATCCTTCTTTGTTTCCAAAGAAAAAGTAGTAGCTACTACATATGCCATATAGTTTCCTAAGTTCCAATGTAATCTAAACAATTTAAAATTGAATTTGACACTACTCTTTCTGATGTGGTAGCACACAGCAAGAATTCTAGTCCTCGGGAGCCTGAAGCGTGGGACATCAACCTCACGGCCTGCCTGGACTATAGGACTAGCTCAAAGTTATCTTAGAGTATGTAGTAAAAATGTACTTAAGAAAAAAAAATTGGGGGGAGATCTACTGAAATGGTTACTTTTGATTGTCACCTCAATGAGATCTAAATGTCTGAATACTTCTGATTGTCAACTCCAATGAGATCTGAATGTCAACTAAAAAGCACACCTCTGGGCAGATCTGTGATAGTATTTCCAGGAAGGACTGAATGAGAAAAGGTTCTCCTCCAGAGATGGATATACTTGATAATGGGATGACAAGACAGAAAAAGGCCCCAGAGAAAAGCCTTTGGTTGATAGTGCATTTCTTCCTGTTGCCGCTGCTGCTGCTGCTGCCAACCTTCATTGCTATCAGGTTTCAGCTTCTTCTACCTCTCAATGTAGACTGAAGAACAAATGCACTCCAGGAATCTTCCAGTCCTTCACCTCAGATTAGGACTCTGGAGGCATACAGTTCTATGGAGTAAGTAGCTACTGTGTTCTCAGGCTCTCTAGCAAGCAGAGAGGTGTTCCATCATTGGACTACCCTGTCTCTTTTGTGTAAGCCATGATAGAAAGTATCATTTTATAATGTGTATTTACTGAAAGTTTCTAAGTGTGTCCTGAGAAGGAACCTTCTCTTCAGAAGCCACAGGGCTGAAGTCATCAGACCAAATCCAAGCCATATCATATAATTGGCTGATTCACAATACAAGTTTAATTCTTGTCACTGATTGAAAAAGAGTGGGAGCCCACAGCATGGGATAGAGACGTGTTGGGAGACCCTAATAATCTCAGGAACACTGAAGTATCTGATTGTTTAATGCTGCAGCTTTCACAGAAATAAAAAAAAAAGTGCTAACAGATTATTTGAATGGTTGGATGACTTAGAGGTCAAAGGACAGCATGCTGTGCTTAATGTTGATGAAGGGATTCAAAGACTCAGGGACATGGGGATGCTAGAGTGGATTTTCTATAAAAACAACTTAATCCTCCACAAAGGTAAGGCCAAGACATGCTCTTCCTCAAAGTTTAAGGAATAGATTTTGGCAGGGGCACCAGAACTATTGAAGAGCTCTGTCATTGTCCTATTTGCATGCTAGACCCTACAGTGACAGACATGGCTGCTCAACTGGAAAACTTAAAAATGCAGTGGGTCTGATTGTGGCAGGACAGTAGTCCATCTCTCTCCCTGCTTATCCTTGGCATTGCCCACGTGGTGGTGGGACAATTATTCATTGGCTCGACAACACGGATTTCTTCTCACCAGTACTGAACTGGCTATGGCTGCCACTGAGTGCCAAATATGCCAGCAACAGAGATCAATTCTAAGCCCTCCATGTGTCACCATTCTTTGGGGTGACCAGCCAACCACCTAGTGGGAACTGACTGCATTGGAGCATTTCTCTTGTGGTGGACTTTGTTCTTAGTGGAATAGAAACTTATTTTAGGTAGAGATTTGCCCTTTTTTTTTTGCACAGAAAGCTACTACAAAAATTATCATCCATGAACTTACAGAATGCTTTATCCACCATCATAATATTCCACATGTGTAACAAGAATTGCTAAACAGTCTTATTAATAAAAAAAAAACCTGGAGCCAGATATTGGGGTTAAAACCAAGAGATTAGAGGAACAGGACAAGCCATACCCAACCTCACCTTACCAGCCCTCAATCTCCAAAGAGACCTACTTCCTGTATGCCCACATCTATATACCCACATCTGTTCTTCATCTCACTTCCTTTCTCTACCCAGCTATATCACTTCCTGTCTATCTATGCAGACCTCCAGACCTCTATGGTTAGTGCTGGGGCTAAGGGTGTGTGTTACTATGCCTGGCTCTGTTCCCAGTGTGGTCTTGAACTCACAAAGATCCAGACAGATCCCTGCCTCCCAAATGCTAGGATAAAAGGCGTGTGCTACCATCGCCTGACATCTATGTTTAATATAGTGGCTAGCTTTTTCCTCTGATCCTTAGATAAGCTTTATTAGGGTGCACAATATATTAGGGGACACAATATATCACCACACACATGGTATTCCCTCTGACCACAGAACTCACATCACAGGCAAAGAAATGCCATAATGAGCCAGTTTAGTGATTCATAAAGTGTAAATGGGAGTGGTACCACTCTCAATTACTCTTAGCAACCCACTACCAAAATATCTGCTTCCCATGACCTCAACATTCTGATTCCAGAAGGAAGTGCCTATCCCTCCATTGGGCTGCTGGGAAGATGGCTACTAATTTTTCTTGATGTTACCTTCCAGCTTCTTTGGCTTTCCAACATGAGCTAAAGACTGGAGACTCTCAAGGAATATTCTAGAT
Organism: Peromyscus attwateri; assembly: GCA_902168425.1. Lineage (NCBI taxonomy): Eukaryota > Metazoa > Chordata > Mammalia > Rodentia > Cricetidae > Peromyscus > Peromyscus attwateri. Next base: position 7,252 of record CABHPP010121755.1, on the reverse strand, counting down.
CTTCAGCACCAAATTGCAACTGCTGAGGCATCCAGATCCATGAACTAGGCAACTACCAGATTCTCAGTCTCTCTGGTATATGAACAGCCATTGTTGGGCTACTCAGTCTCTATCCTGTAGGCCATTCTAATAAATCTTTTCATAGTATCTATGTATCCCATAGGTTAAATCACTAGAGAACTTTATTGACTACAACCACACTTAGAGTTTTCAAAATAAAATAAAATAAAATAACCATAAAGACACAGATATATATATATATATATATATATATATATATATATATATGAACAGAAAGTAACTTTTACTAAAACATTCATTAAAGTCAAGCCCACTCTTTGGAGGCTGGATTAGAAAGTGACTACAGGAGACTTTCATTGCCTGATCCTGAGAATATATACCTTAAGTTTTAGTTATTTCTTAGCCACAGAAAAACTAAATATAAGTAGATCAATGATTTTTGCTCAGTCAGCCACCAGTAATATTGTCTCCTCTTTACCAACCCCATCTCTTTCTGTGGTAATTGTTAAGCCCTGAACTTCACCTAGATTCTCACCATGCCAAGTTCCTTTATCTCTTTGACCTTTGTTCCTAATGGACACTAGGCTTATCATTGCAAATCCTGACTTACAGGTCAGAGTTCAATGCTCTGAGAAAAGTGTTCTAGTGTTTGTATATATGAGGTATAATTACAGGGACTTTGTTTTCTTTTCTCTTATACCTCTGAGGTCAGCTAGGTGTCCATGAGAAAAATGCCCTCACATCACTTTGGGCATCATTGCTAGGCTGTGATGCTTGTTACATTAGGTATATTTGTGCGTTTTTATTTAGGGTACTTTCCATTTTCAATGTGCTTATCAATGTGTAACACTAGAGTAAATCAAAGAGAAGCCATATTTTGGTTCATATTGTTGCATCTGCAGCTTGGGCAATTACAGTTGCCCCTTAAGTTGAATTCCTGTGCAGTTACTGGAGACATGCCCTCGAAGGAAATCCTGAGACCCTGGTCCTTTCCTCTCCCTGTTTGCTTCCTGGGTGTTATGAAGTAAACAGGCCTCCTCCCTGCTGTGCTCCCATGATGATATTCTGAACTACCATACACCCAACAACAGGGCCCACTAGCCAATAGCTGCCACCACTGAACAGCGAGCTAAACAAATCTTTTCTCTTTTAAGATGATGTCCTTGGACCTTCCGTTGTAATGATGGAAAGTTGACACTCTATTTTCCAATGTAATGTGCTGTTAAATGTAACTCACTTTTAATACATAGTGTTAATTCTCTGTGAGATGCAGGAGGGTAAGGATTTTGATCACTTGTATTTCTAGTACCTCAAGAAGCTCTGTATTTCTGAAAAACTACACACACACACACACACACACACACACACACACACACACTCAATCAGGAACGATTTCTTTTTTTTATTTCATAATTTAATTTAATTTTACATATCAGCCACGGATTCCCCTGTCCTCCCTCCTCCCACCCCACTCCTGCCCTCCCCCCAACCCACCCCCCATTCCCATCTCCTCCAGGGCAAGGACTGCCCTGGGGATTCAGCTCAGCCTGGTAGATTCTGTCGAGGCAGGTCCAGTCCCCTCCTCCCTTCACCCAGACTGAGCAAAGTGTCCCAACATAGGCCCCAGGCTCCAAAAAGCCAGCTCTTGCACTAAGGACAGGTCCCGGTCCTGCTGCCTGGGGGCCTCCCAAACAGTTCAAGCTAATCGACTGCCTCACTTATCCAGAGGGTCTGATCCAGTTGGGGGCTTCTCAGCTATTGGTTCATAGTTCATGTGTTTCCACTAGTTTGGCTATTTGTCCCTGTGCTTTTTTCAATCATGGTCTCAACAACTCTCGCTCATACAATCCCTCCTTTTTCTCGCCAATTGGACTCCCAGAGCTCCACCTGGGGCCTGGCAGTGGATCTCTGCATCCACTTCCATCAGTCATTGGATGAGATTTCTACCATGACAATTAGGGTGTTTAACCATCCAATCACCAGAGTAGGTCAGTTCGGGCTTTCTCTCAACCATTGCCAGTAGTCTATTGTGGAGGTATCTTTGTGGATTTCTGGGGACCTCTCTAGCACTTTGCTTCTTCCTATTCCCATGGGGTCTTCATTTATCATGGTCTCTCTTTCCTTGTTCTCCCTCTCTGTTCTTGATCCAGCTGGGGTCTCCTGCTCCCCTAAGCTCTCTTTCCCTCTACCCTTGCCCTTCATTACCACCCCCCTCACTTCCAGTTTGCTCATGTAGATCTCATCCATTTCTCTGTCGTTGGGCGATCCCTGTGTTTTTCTTAGGGTCCTCTTTACTAGGTAGCCTCCCTGGAGTTGTGAGTAGCAGTCTAGTCATCCTTTTTTTTACATCTAGTATCCACCTATGAGTGAGTACATACTACTATATTACATGTGTGGAACTACAAGCTCCCAATCTCAGTTCTATTCTCTCTCTCCTTCACTATTGCATATTTGACAAACATCCCTTCTCAATGTTTGGGCAGCTTCATCCATGAGTCACCACAGTGGAAAGGGCAAGAGAAATAGTGATCCCTTTCATTTCATTGTCCTTGTCATATACAAAGACACACATTCTTCTGGGATCCTCTATTACTTTTAAGTCTGATCCAGAAAAAATCACATGAAGGAAACCAGAGCCTCCTCCTGTCAGAGAGGCCACCAGAATGAAAGCACATACAGCTTGGCTACCATATGCCAGAGTGAGCACACACACCTTGGCTACCACAAAACTTAATGGCATCTCAGGCTTTAGGAAATGAAAGAGATAAGACTAGAGTAGAACAAGACAGAGAACTGCTTTCTTGACATCTGCCACTGAAATTTCAAAGTTGCAATAATAATAGTAACAATTTATTAAATCCTGCTCAGAACATCATGGCTTTGCTTAATCTGTTTAGTATGGTACAAGGACGTTAATGATTCCATTGTTCAAAGAAGACACTGGCTGAGGATTTGGCAGGATGGGAAGCTGCCCACTGTCACAAGTGTCCTGATTGTTAGAAGTGGTAAAAACCAGTCACTTTTCTGACCTGGGAAGTCCCTTTTATAATTTCCAAAAGACAGAGGCTTAATGGTAAAATCAAGGCAGAATTCAAGCCTAGGTCCTTCTTACTGCAAAGCATGTGCTCTGACTTTTGTGCCATGAACACTCTGTGCTTCCTTAGCACAACTATGCTGAGCTTCAGTTCAGAGTGATAGCTCCTCAGGCATAGGTCTCCAGGACAAGTTTAGCCCTTTGCTGGTGAGTTCTTGAAAGACTGTTTTAGAACATTCTTTACAAGCACTTTCTTTATCATGGGACTGAACATTCAAGGCATGGCCATAGTAATGATGTCTGTGAACTCACCCTTCACTGAGAGCTCTCTGTCCAGTAAAGAGTGAACTAGAACACAAAACAAGATCACATCCTTGCACAACATGTGCTTAGTAGCAAAGAGACCTACTAACTTGCAGAGTTGACATTTCAGGCTACGTAAGTCCTTGCTGAAGCAGATGCTAGCCATGGCAGGGTGTTTATCAGTGCCTCTCATGTCTAGTCACAACATGTTCATAACACTCATCAGCCACTATGGCAACCCAACTGTCTCTAGGCACTGATGAGTGTGGCCCATAGGTAGGAGCAAGGTCACCTGCAGCTGAGAATCAGTGCCTAGAGGCATATCTTAACAAAGAAAAGCAAGCAAGTCAACAGGCTATTAATAATGGGATGTGATTTTAATAAGGGAATATTTACAGACCGATTGCTTTAGAAAACTCATCTTGTTCCAATCTCAATAGTCTCCTGAGCTGTAAAAAATGGAAAGATTTCAATTTTACAGGTCAGGGCATTGAGAAAAAAGAGCTGAACTGACAAAATTCACGAATACAGACTAGGAGAGCTGATGCTTAAATCCTGCCTGTCTAGTCAATCAGGCCCTGAGATATGAGGAGTGTTCCTAACACGTTTCTGTGCTTCTTCATTTTCTCTCTATATCCCCCAGCTGCACCTAGGACTATCAACAGAGAAGGAAAATTTATGTTTTGTACCTAGTTATATCCACTCAAAAATACTGTAGTTAATCTTCACGGGCCTCATTGCTACAACTTATTTTGAATGATTTAGTTTGTGAGCCTTACCTAGGGGCCCAGAAGAAATATCTACTAATTCTGAAGGCTGCTTTCTATGTAGAGCCTAAAAGAAAACTCTAAAGGTAAGAAAATGGTTTAGCAATGATCAAGTGCAGCCATTTATTTCTATTCAAGTGTTTTCAGAAGACACATGTAAAGAAAGCAGGAGTGACAGGAAGAGCGGATGGAGAACATAACATCTAGATGTTGTCTCCCTTTTTAATAAGAGAAGAACAAGGAAATCTAAGGATGAGAAGAGTGTTTTCTTTTCTATTCAATATTCTACAATTGATTCTGAAAACCTCTAGTAGATTATTTCCTGTATAAACAGGGAATGGTGTAAATAGTTTGCCATTGGGATGGCACAGCCCTCTATTCATTCCGAATTTCAGTAGACCACTAAGTCCTGATTCTGGTGACCATTGTATCTGTGCTCTTGTGTTTCTGTGGTCTGTTTATGCAGCAGCCCCACTAGTAGAGCATGAAGATCCACAGAGTTACCGGAACCATCGTTGAGAGACCATTAAATCAATGGGCTTCACTGTGCAGGATCTGTGAAGTGAGAAGTGATGAGAGTGCCAACTAGGTACAGGGCCTGAGTGGCTGACACACTATTTCACTATTAGAATGGGACGTTTCAAGGGCCAGAAAGAATCAGGAATGCATGGCAGATCTCTGAGAGTCAAATATGGATCTGCATGCATGGTTATGCACTGGTGCTCCTTGGTGCTGGGCTGTGGTTTCCAGGATTGGATTTAAAAGTCCTAGGATACTGTTTATATGCCTAACTTAAGTTCCTTGTCTTTGTGCCACTTGAGTGGGGAAGAAAATTGCCTGATTTTCTAGTTAATGTAGTGAACAGAGAAATCAACTAACAAAATGCAAGGCAAGTAAATTCTCTTCATGTACTTGCAAATGACATCAGGAATTAGTGTAGGAAACATTGGCTTGACAACAAATTTGTTACATCTACTTCCTAGTACTACATGAAGCAAAGATGATGGCCAAATCTCAATTTAACCAAAGTATATTTTACAGATTTCAACAGCGTTGCTTCTTAGACTTTTGGCTAAGCTCATGTGTAGATTTCTGCAGCAAAGCTAAGGTTTCCTCTGTTTACCTCATACACACACACACACACACACACACACACACACATGCACGCACGCACACAAGCACACACGCACACATACACATACATACATACATGTCTAAATCTCTAAATATATATTTACCCAATATTCCTAAAATTATTAAAATAATACTCCCAGTAATATTATCTACATATGAAACCGATCAATTATTTCTGGTTCAACACCTTTTAAATGACCAAATCTGTCCAATTCTGAATCTCACCAACTCCTATTCACATTGTTAGTTCTATACTTAAATGTCACTTACAAATTTTATTCACTAACATCTTAATTAAAATTGGGTTCCCATGGCCCTCATTCTTTTTAAAAGTGTATTTATTGGTTTATAGCATTTAGAGATATGTATAATCTTATTTTTATAATGTCTGTCTCCCACTATATACCCAGTTCCAGTGACATAGTGTATATAATGGATGAAACAAATGAGTGTAAAATGTTATTGACAGTGACCATGTATAGAGCCTTGTGGTGATATATTGTGTCCCCCAATATATTGTGCATCCTAATAAACTTATCTGGGGTCAGAGGACAGAACAGCCACTAGATAGACATAGAGGCCAGAACATGGTGGCACACACACATTTAATCCTATCACTTGGGAGGCAGAGGATCTCTGTGAGTTTAAAGCCACACTGGAAACAGCCAGGCATGGTGACTCACACCTTTAATTTCAGGAAGTGATGGCAGGAAGCAGAAAGGTATATAAGGTGTGAGGACCAAAAACTAGCCTGGTTAAGCTTTTAGGCTTTTAGCAGCAGTTCAGCTGAGACCCATTCAGATGACGACTCAGAGGCTTCCAGTTTGAGGAAACAGGATCAGCTGAGGAACTGGTGAGGTGAGGTAGTTGTGGCTTATTCTGCTTCTCTGATCTTTCAGATAAGTTTATTGGGGTGCACAATACATCAGACACAGAACCACCCCTGTTTCTGGCAAGTTCTGGATACATTTTGTGTGTTTGTTTGTTTCTTTTTTTTCTAAAATGTCTGTGATGTTCTTGTATGTATTTAAATAAAATTATTTTTCTTGAGTCATTTGTAATGAGTCCTTCCTTACAGCAGAAGTGTCCTAAGTCATATCCAGAAATGAGGTCGCATTGACATAACAGTCAAGTACGAGAACAAACTGACCTTCCCACGTGAACTTCTGAAGTCTAACCATTTAGCAAACTGGTCTCTGACTCCATCTGGTGAGGATACACTAGTCTGTAAAAATAACCCACAATTAATGAAAACAGAGCCCATGAATTTAAAAGTGAATAAGGAGGAGTATGTGGGAGGATTTGGAGAAGGAAATGGGAAAAGGGGAAATTCTGTAATTATAATCTCAAAAAATAAAAGAAATAATTTTTAAAAATTGAAGTTCCCAGAAGCTCTACAGTAACAATACTTGGGGCAGTCATTTGCTTCTTGCACCCAGTCCTCATTTATGGTCTTCTCAAAGACAGTTTTAAGGTCCTTTAGAAGTCCAAGAATCTGAGTCTGTCATGTGCCTCATACTTTTAACCTTAGCACTTGGAAGGCAGATATGGGCAAATTCCTGTGGGTTCCTGGCCAGCTGTCCTATATAGCAGTTCCAGACCAACAAAGGCTGTACACTGAGACAGGCAGAGAGAGAGGAGAGAGAGAGAGAGAGAGAGAGAGAGAGAGAGAGAGAGAGAGAGAGAGAGGAAGAACTTACACATCTCATTGACTGGCTTGGCTTCTGGAGAATTTCTTCCAGTAGAAGTCCTGGCAAAGATTAGAGAAGAGAGAAGAGATTTGCTTCTTACCACAGACTCGATTGTGTTTTTCCGGATGTTATAGCAATCATTCCACCACTTTATATCACTCTCCACACCTACTGTAAGGACTTCCATCTCCCTCTGAGCGCCAGTCCTAGTATCTACGATAAGAAATGCTTCATTTGTCATTTAAAACTGACATAAGCAGTCCCCTCCCCATGACCCTTGCCTCTGATGACTCCATCCATGG
>CABHPP010121754.1:0-63400 GCA_902168425.1 Peromyscus attwateri | reverse complement strand
CTTAAATTAATCCTTCTGTCTTTTTTCTCTGAGCTTTTATCTTTCACTTTTTCTGTATACCTTTTTTGACGTCTTTCTTTGTGGCCCTGTTCCTCTTACTTCCACATCAGTTCATCATCCTATTTTGCTCTCACACACACGGCCCACCAGCGGCAGCCGCCATCTTGATTCCGACACACGCCTTTAATCTCAATCTATGGTGGACATTTTCTACATGCACTATCAATATTTGCACTTAGACTAGAAAGGAAGGCTTGCCATTTCTTTATCTTTACCTCACCCTGGGGAAAAGCTTTGACATTTTCCCATGGGTCTGAGGCTGTGTCATGTCAACAACACACATTCACTCAGGGCCTCCTCCGCCTCCTGTAGCACTTTACACTTAAATAGTTTTTTGTGTTTTTAAACACTGAGCACTCACTCTTACTGGTAGATTGTGAAGGCCAGAGGTCAAAGTCTGGTGTCTTCTTCAGTCCCTCCACTGAACTTGGGGCTCACCACCAATTGGCTGGACCAGCTGGCTAGCAGATCCTGGGATCCCCTGTCTCAGCCTCCTGAGCCATCTCAACAGCCTGCCTGCCTGTAGCCCTGACAGTGTTCACCTGAAGGTGAATTCCTTTGCTTTTATCCTGGTTAGGGTTTGCTGAGATGTTCACATCTTAAGTTTTAGGAAATTTTGTCTATGCTCTTAAAGTATTTTTTCTGTTTGGTTCTAATTTTCTTCTCCTTCTGAGACTTCTATTATATATATTTTAGACTGGTTGATATTTTTCTACAGATCCTTAAGACTTTATTCATTTTTTTCTTCAAAAAATTCAAACCTCTGTTCTCTATGTGAGATAATATTGCTTTAGGGAAAGGGAAATGGTGTCTTACTGTGTTGCTCAGGCTGGCCTCCAACTCTTGGATTCAAATACTCTTCCTACCTCAACCTTCTGGGTAGCTGGGTTTACAGATGCATTACACTGTGCCCTGTTTGGGATATTTTTTGTTACTGGTCTTTAGTGATTTCAGTGATTCATTTTTCTTGTCTACATTGCTGATACATCTACTCAGTGAATTGTGTATTAGTATCCAACTTTTCAGTTACAGAATTTCCATGTGATTTTTCTTTGTTTTCCTGTGAGTGATACTAAGTTATCACTAAATTTTTATTACATTTATTTATTTATTTGCATATGCATTCATGTGTATGTTTGGTGTGAGAGCAAGTGTATGGGTATGTGTGTACTATAGTGTGCATGGAGATCAGAGGACAACTTGAAGGAGTCAGGTCTCTTCCTACTATTGTGAGTTCTGAGGATCTAAGACAAGTTGTCAGGCTTAGCAGTGAGCACCTTTATCTACTGAGCCATCTTGTCAGCTTTCATATTTATTTATAATCAAAGCTCTGGGGAATTCTTAAAGACACACACACACACACACACCCCCCAAAACTGAACAAGTTTTAGTCTTGTGTTCTATGTTGCTCTTCTGTCCTTTGTCTCAGTGAACCTTTATGAACTAGCAGTCGTCAGTTTCCCAGATCTTCCTGCCCCTAGTTTCACTTGGGAAGGCAACACTTCAAGTATTGCATCCTGCGCAGTAGTCAGGATGCAGCTTCGTGGCACTTTTTGTTTATTTTTCATACAACTTTTCAAGCCGACTTAGGCAGAATTCTCTGAGCAGAAAGACTACATGCTTCCTACTGAATGTTTCCTCCCATTCATGCACTAGTTTGACTTAGGTTTTCTGGGAAAATTTCTGCTGAGGAACTATAACAAAAATTATGATAGGTTTCTGATCACTCCCAGCTGCGATATCCTTGACTGCTGTGATGTTGAGCTCCTTCAGTGGGACCCTGAGGTCCAAATCCGTCTCTGGTTTGATTGTCATCTGGGGAATACCCAACTCAAACTTGTCTATTTTCCCACTTGGTAGGGCTCATGGTCTTGGCACTTGGAACTGAACATGACTCATGAGTGCTGGCTTAGGAAAAGGCCCATTTGATTTTCTATAATGTTCATTTCTCTGCTGACATTCCCTATCAGTTTATTTCTCACTTTGAGCATTTGAACATGTTCATGCTTCCTTCTGCTGATGTAATGTAATCCCAGCACTCTGGAGGCAGGGTAGCTGGATCTCTGGGTTTGAGGCCAGCCTGGTCTACAGAGAGAGTTCCAGTTCCAAGGCTGCACAGAGAAACCCTGTCTGGAAAAAACAAAAAGAATGGTGACAGAAACTGCCATCCTTTGCTTTTGCTCCTGAGTCCATGCATTAGTTTCAGCTAACATTTCATTGGAACTATCTTCTTTTTTTTTTTTTTTTTTTTGGTTTTTCGAGACAGGGTTTCTCTGTGTAGCTTTGGTGCCTTTCCTGGAACTCACTTGGTAGCCCAGGCTGGCCTCGAACTCACAGAGATCCGCCTGCCTCTGCCTCCCGAGTGCTGGGATTAAAGGCGTGCGCCACCACCGCCGGGCGGAACTATCTTCTTATAAATGAACATATTCATAATATAAGCTTTAAAGTCATCCCTCAATTTAGCATCTGCTGTGCATGACCATCTTCTGAGCCAAGAACTGCCATCTTGGAGAGTTCACCTGTGCCCCTTGCAAAAGGATTATCTATCACAGATGGGCTTGTTAACTGTTTACACCTCCTGGTAGAGCCCTCACCTGAGTACTCAGCTGCTCCCTACCGCTCACTATACACAACTCTGCTTTAATTGCAGGAGGCCTTAGGGAGGGGCTAGCATACTTAGGCTAGGGAAGACTAGAGTGGAGGAACCTCCATTTATGTGGCTATAGGGAAGCCTTCATTCCTGATGGGTAAAGACTTTCCAGGAACACCCACACACCTGTAAGTAACTCCTCATCTGTGCTCTGTAAGGAAACCCAAAAAGTTCATTGGTTCCCCAGAATGAACTTTGGTAGAATCATGCTTCTGTTTGTTGTTGGGACCTTAGGAGAAAGGGTAGATGCTATGTATGTCTATACCCCCTGGGAAGGAATTTTAACAACACTTGGGGCATAGTTGGCAGGATAAGACAAAACTGAGGATGGTTTTGGAAAGAACAGTGGTATTGTCTCTGATATGGAGAATGAGATAAATACCTGAAGTGAATTGTGTGTGTGTGTGTGTGTGTGTGTGTGTGTGTGTGTGTGTACTGGGGGTTGAAGAAGAAATTAATTTTTTTTATTTTTTGGTGTTTTGAAACAGGGTTTCTCTGTGTAGCCATGGCTGTCCTGGAACTCTGTAGACCAGGCTGGCCTAGAATTCAGAGATTCAACTGCCATCACCTACAAGTGCTGGGATTAAAGGCATGTGCCAACCTGCAGAGAAAATTTCAACATGGTTTGTCCCTATAAAGCTTGTGGTAGGGGCATGGACAGTGCAGAGATTAGTGAGACATGTAACTAGGATAAGGCCACCAAAGAAAGGATTTGGGGTGAGAGAAATCCCAGGATGGCAGTCTTCTTACAGGTGGGATAGGTTGGAGTGCTTGCTTGATATTTGGATCCTCCTTGGGATCATGGAAATGGTTTGAGAGCTGCCAAAGGTCTAGAGCAAGCATTACATGCCCTGGGAATTGCACATCGGGAGCAGAGGCAGCTTGGCCACTGATAGAGGTACTAGACCTATCTGAGGCTGAGGTGGCTGCTTGGAGGAAGATTGCAGAGACAAGGGAGGGACTACAGCAAGAAAGGGATTGAGGTTGGTAGCTGCAATAATGGCCTTAGATTTATTGGGTAAATTGGTTAAAAGAAATGGACATGTTGGTCTGCATTTTTAAGGCTAGAAGGCCCAGATTAGACGAGTAACACAAAGCCCCTCATGGGACCCTAGAACCTAGACCATGCCATGGCAAGGAGTCAGATAGTGATGAGGAAGGGAGTGAGTTAGAAGTGACCACAGACTCCCCTTGGGTCTGACCTTTCACACAGAGAATTAATACAGAAAAAGAGGAGGTCTGTGATTCAGCGTGCTAATGGATTCTTAACAGTGGGCTGGTGCAGACTGTGATAATCAGAGGATATCCAGCCCCAGAGCTGTTGAAGCTGGAGAAGACTTTCAGACAAGCAGTGGAGGAGCTCCTCACCTGACTTGTGAGGCTGTAGGACATGGGGGCAGATCAGATCAATTCAAGTTCTGCAGAGCAGAAAAGCTGAGCATCATAACTACCCATCCCTCCTTGTGACACAGGTTTCACAATCTAAGGCAATGTGAGGGGAATCAGTCCCTGGCAATGGCTCATCCCTGCTTGTCTCCCACTGAGGTCCCTATGAATATTAGGGACTGGAAAACAATAGACAGAGGGCAGACCCCACTAAGGAAACTAGGGATGAGGGAATGATGCTCAGTTCTAAGGCTCAGCTGGACTATGTTTACAGAATTAAGAAGGAAACCGATTCAGCAAGGATCATGTGACTGGTGTCGAGCATTGGTAGCAATGCTGAGCCCTTGGTAGGTCATGACCTGTATGAAGCAGGAGAGGTTTTGGCTGATCTGTACCATTTTTTAGGTTTTTTTTTTTTGGTTTTTCGAGACAGGGTTTCTCTGTGTAGCTTTGTGCCTTTCCTGGAGCTCACTTGGTAGCCCAGGCTGGCCTCGAACTCACAGAGATCCGCCTGCCTCTGCCTCCCGAGTGCTGGGATTAAAGGCGTGCGCCACCAACGCCCGGCGATCTGTACCATTTTTTACAATTATTTATTTTTTTTCTTAGATAGGGTCCCACTCTATAGTCCTGGATGACCTGATATTCACCAAGTATGCCAGAATGGCCTCAAACTTAAGAAATCCTCTGACCTCAACCTCTTAAGTGCTAGGATTACATCAGTGGTTCTCAACCTTATTAATGCAGTGACCCTTCAATATAGTTCCTCATGTTGTGATGACCCTAAGCCATAAAATTATTTTGTTGCTACTTCATAACTATAATTTTGCTACTGTTATGACTCCTAATGTAAATATCTGATATGCAACCTGAAGTTGTTGTGACCCACAGGTTGAGAACCATTGAATTACAGGCATATGCCACCACATCTGGCTTGTACAATTTTATATCAGGCAATGTATAGTCATAGTCTATATCCTATTACCTTCCTCTGATATTGATTTTATTTATTTATTATTTTTATATTTATTATTTTATTGATGTTGATTTTTATTTTATCAGACCAGTCATCTTGACCTTGTTAAGTCTTGCTTTTATACATTTTAAGTGGTAGGTTCAAGGAAAACCAAGACATTTTCCAAATTCCTCTGACTTAATGTCATTCAGTCTCCAAATTCTATACTTTCATTACTGGAGAGGTTCCAATAAATGCTCTTGGTGGGTGTTTACACTGTTACACAATTAAAAATTTCCATCAACTTTAATCATTAGAGGGCTGTAAGAAGAGGTAGTTTGATATTGATAATGTCTCATTTTCTCCCTTTGTAGTACCTGCCAAAATGTCAATTCTTTTAAAATGGTTGTGCTAGTTGGTTTAGTGGTACCTAACATCAGGGCTTGTTAATAGTAAACATTGTGTTTGCACTTATTTTGTGTGTTGATGCACATGTGGAGGTCAGAAGACAAGTTACCAGAGCGTATTCTCTCCATCTACCCATGGGTTCCAGGGGTCGAGTTTGAGTCACTAGGCTTGGCCACAAGGGCCTTTTCCTGCTGAACCACCTCTTTGACCCCGATAAATATTTAAGATCAATCAACCTCTCCTCTCCCTCTATTCCTCTCTTCCTTTCCTTTTCTCTGCATGGGGTATGAATTTAACCAAAGGCCTCATACATGGTAAGCAAGTGTTCTACTGAGCTCTTGTTGCCAGAAGAGGTTGTTTGTTGTGTGTTTGTTTATTGTATTTTTGGTTGTGAGCCTAGCCTTTGATGGCTGACCCATATCTCCAGCCCAAAGTTCCTTATTTTTTTAATGGTAGTTTACCTGTTTTAAAAGTCCAGCCGGGCGGTGGTGGCGCACGCCTTTAATCCCAGCACTCGGGAGGCAGAGGCAGGCGGATCTCTGTGAGTTCGAGGCCAGCCTGGTCTACCAAGTGAGTTCCAGGAGAGGCGCAAAGCTACACAGAGAAACCCTGTCTCAAAAAACCAAAAAAAAAAAAAAAAAAAAAAAAAAGTCCATATGGAGCTCGGTGGTGGTGGCACATGCCTTTGATCCCAGCACTCCAGAGGAGGAGGCAAGCAGATCTCTGAGTTCAAGGCCAGCCTGGTCTACAGAGAGAGTTCCAGGACAGCCAGGGCTACACAAAGAAACCCTGTCTTAAAAAAACAAAACAAGGGGTGGGGGCAGAGAAAGTCCGTATGAAGCTGGGGAGGTGACTCAATGAGAACTTGAGGTCAAATCTCCAGCACCCATGTAAAAAGTCACTCTTCATAACCATCGGGGGCTTGCCGGCTGCTGAACTAGCTCCAGATTCAGAGTAAGAACCTGCTGCATTAGAGTAAGTTGGAAAGTAAGAGAGCAGGACACCTGACGCCCTAATCTGGCCTATGGGCACACTAATAAACATTTTTAAAGTTCATAAAGAAGTTGAGGGTGTTGTCCAGTGTCCATTTGCATAGCATCTGTGAGATCCTGAGTTCCATCCCCAACACTTTAAAAAAAGAGGTGGGGGAGGGAAGAAGGTCCAGAATCAAAGGGAGTTTTCTTATCTTTGAAGGTGTAAGTACCAGATCATCTTTTTGCACTAAGTTTTGCTGATGAGAAGTCCAACTTCCCTCTTTGTCTCCTCTTCTGTCTCTCATATTACTGTGCCAGTTGCCAGAGTGGGGTGAGGCGGCGGAGGTAGTGCATGCAATGGCATACAGAGATCTGAGGATGCCGTGAAGTTGGCTCTCTCCTTCCACCTTTAAGTAGTGCTGGGGCTCAAACTCGGGTCACCTGGCTTGCACAGCAAGTGCCCTTATCCTCTGAGCCATCCACCTGGACCTAGCTTGTGTTTCTTTTAACTCATTTGATTCCCTTAACTTTTAGGGTTCTTTATCTTTTAGAGTTTCATTGGGATATGTTTATGTGGCTTTTATGGTCATTTTACTGTATTATTATTGTATTTTTTGTATGTGTATATCGTAACTGTCCTCCAAGTCAACCAACTCCCTTCTTGGAGATTTCAGCTGTGCCCCTTGCAAAAGGATTATCCCAGCTGGGCTTGTTGACTGTTTACACCCCCCACAGAGGGGCAGAGAGGGCTCCCTGAGTATTCAGCTGCTCCTGCCACCTGTTGTAAGGAACTCTACTTTAATTGCACTCAGCCTCACGGAGGGGCTCGAGTATGTAGCTTGGGGAAGATTGGGGGGAAAGGGGCTCCATCTATGTGGATGCAGGAAAGCCATCATCCCTGCTGGGTAAAGGCTTTCGCCTGTTGGTGGGGGAGCACACCCTTCACTTATGCTCTGTAAGGAAGCCCAATAAATTTATTGGGTCCCCAGAGTGAACTTGAGAGGAATCATGCCTCTGTTTGTTGTTGGGACCTTAGGAGAAGGGATAGATGTTGCATAGTTTGCCCCTGGAAAGGAATTTTAGCCACCGCTAAAATTGTGTGATGTCGGGGAATATTATTTTAAGGTGTGTTACTTTTGTTTATGTTGCATTTGTTTAACTCTGTGAAGCTGTGTTATGGTGTCTGTCTAAAACACCTGATGGTCTGATAAAGAGCTGAATGGCCAATAGCGAGGCAGGAGAAAGGATAGGTAAATAGAAGGAGAAAGCTGGGAGAAAAAAGGGGAGAATGAGTGAGAGAAGGAGCAGGACTCCAGGGGCGGGCCAGCCACCCAGCTACACAGCAAGCCATGGAGTAAGAGTAAGATTTACAGAAGTAGAGAACAGAAAAAGCCCAGAGGCAAAAGATAGATGGGATAAGCAAAGTTAAGGAAAGTTGGCTAGAAATTAAGCCAAGCTGAGGCCAGCATTCATAAGTAATAATAAGCCTCTGTGTGTGATTTATTTGGGAACTGGGTGGTGGGCCCAAAAAGAGCAAAGAGTAAAATGAAAACAACAACAGTGTGGGGTGTGGGAGCATATGTGCTACAGCATGCCTGAGGAGGTCAGAGGACAACTCCGGAGTCAGTGTCTCCTTCCAGTGTGCAATCCAGGGTACAGCTCATGTGGTCAGGCTTGCAAGACAAGCTGCTTTAGCCTGTGGAGCCAGCCCCCAGCCCTGTTTTGTTTATTAGAAAACTAGACTTATTTGTACCTGGCTAGCTTATTCAAATAGATCTTATATCTGTCTTTGTTTTATTATAATTCTATCAGTATTTTTCTTGGATCTATCTTAATGTCCTTTGTCTTTTTTTTTTCTCTTAATGTCATAATATACCATTTTGATGCTTATAATTTACCTGTTTTTCTTATATTCTCAATAATTATCTAATCATAAGTATTATCTAATTACAGTATTTATATCACTTAAAAAACAAACAACAACAAAAATCCCTGACTCTGCCGGGCGTTGGTGGCGCACGCCTTTAATCCCAGCACTCGGGAGGCAGAGGCAGGTGGATCTCTGTGAGTTCGAGGCCAGCCTGGGCTACCAAGTGAGCTCCAGGAAAGGCGCAAAGCTACACAAAGAAACCCTGTCTCGAAAAACCAAAAAAAAAAAAAAAAAAAAAAAAAATCCCTGACTCCAACAGTAACCACTCTACTTGCCCTCAATTACTGTGCCTTGGCAACATTAATCTGTTTGTTTGTTTTTTCTCTGTTGATTTGCCTATTTTGAACATTATGGAATTGTATGATACATAGCCTTTTATGTCTGGTGCTTTGCCTAAGCTTGGTTTTTCAGGATTTCCCCATGTTACAGTGTGTCTTAGCTAGGATTTCTATTGTTTTGATGAAACATCATGACCAAAAAGCAAGCTGGGGAGGAAAGGGTTCATTTGGCTTACACTTTCATGTCATTGTTCATCATCAAAAGAAGTTAGGACAGGAACCTGGAGGCAGGAGCTGATTCAGAGACCATGGAGGTGTGGTGCTTATTGGTTTGCTCCCTCTGGTTTACTCAGCCTGCTTTCTTATACAACCCAGGGACCACCAGTCCAGAGATGGCACCACCCACAGTGGCCTGGGTCCTCCCCCATCAATCACTAATTAAGAAAATGCCTTACAGCTGGATCTTATGGAGGCATTTTCTCAATTAAGGTTCTCTCCTTTCAGATAACTATAGTTTGTGTGTCAAGCTGACGTAAGACTAGCCAGGACACAGTGTATTTTATTTTTATAGTTGAAGTGATATATTACATTGTGTTAAGCCAGCATTCATCATTTGGTAAATATTTGAATTGTTTCCATTTTGGGTTATTGTGAATAATATTGCTAAAGACATATCCTAACTTGTTTTTGGTTTATTCTCCTCCAGTTGAACCACTTATAAGTTTTTTTTTAAGATTTATTTTTATTTTTTATTTATTCATTTTATGTGTGAGTGTTTTGTCTGCATGTATGTATGTATATCTCATAAGTGCTTGATGCCTGTGGAGGTCAGAAGAGAATATTTAGATCCCCTGGAACTGGAGTTACAGATAGTTGTGAATCACCATGTGGGTGCTGGGAATCAAACCTGGATCCTCTGCAAGAGCAGTAAGTGCTCTTAACCACTTATATATCTCTCCAGACCCCCATTTTTAAGATTTTGATTTCAAACATATCTTTAAATTCTAAGCTTTCTAATAAGGCCTCTCCCATTACTTTTGGTTTATTTAGTACAGTGAGTTCTTGTTTCATGGCTTCTTTTTCTTTGTTGAAGGTATAGATATTTATTTTAAAATGTCTCATTACTAACTCCTCAGGTACAAGTGTTGTTGTTTGCTATGTTATAGTTTTGATGGTATCAAGCTTCGTTGCTTGGTAATTTAGAATTAATCGTCCATGATCTTTTTAGCTTGAATACATCCCATGTTGACAACTGGTAGGTCAAAAGTTCTCAGGGTTGCTGAGCCCTAGCCTTGCACGTCGTATGTCTTAGATTGTAATGACAAATTATAGACCTGGGTAATGACATGCACAGATCCTGATGGTAATCAATTGTATAGTTCTGAGTCCTGTGACTGTTTACACATCAGTGATGTGGCTACCAGCTTTCCTTTGCTCTAGCTATCCCTCAAGTGAGGAGGCAGTGTTTATTCATGCCTGGTACAGGTGTGGAGGTCAGAGGACAACTTGTAGGAGTCAGTTTTCTTTCCATCCTGTGGGACCTGGGAATTGAACTCAGGTTGTCAGGTTTAGTAGCAAGTAGCCCTCTTGCTTTTTGCTTTCCATTTCTGGTCTATTACATTTTCCTTTTCCTTTTTTCCCACCATGACTGTGTCTTTATTAAATTTAAAAATATTTGTTCTATAATATATGTTTGAACAGGAACATGAGATTTCAACATAGGCTCAATTTATCTTGAAATAATATTCTTCTGATTCTTTCACCTTTTTCTACTAATTCATAACTTGTTTGCTTGCTTATTTCTTTTTTGGTATGTAGGATGAGATGGTTGGAGTAGACATTTTTAAAGTACACAATTTATTTTTATTTATTTTTTAAACACAATTTCTTTTAAATGTATAAGATTATTCTAAAGAATTCAGAGATATTAACAACCCTTTTTCTTCTACATTGACGTTTCCCTCATCTCTATACTATCTTACTAATTTAAAGAGACACAGGATTCAGGAACAGTTGATCCTTATTTCACAGAAAAGTAATTGAATCAGAAAAGGGAGGTTTCTCTAAGTCAGGCAGTCAGTCAATGGTAAACTGAAGTATCCGGGTTCAATAGCAAGGTCACTGAGCTTCAGTGTAGCATAACCTTGCTGTCATTTTATCCAGGGCTTTGTGACTGTTTTAGATTTTAAGAACACAGTGACAAGAAAAATGTTACCCATGAAGATGGGTGTCTAGATTTTTATCTTGGGAAAACCCATACTTTTTTTTAATAGTTAAAGCACTGTTAGATATGAATATGAATACTTGTACTATTATTTCAAGGTGTTTTTATTGCTATTATGCTTTTAAAGTTGAATTAACTTGTTACAGTGGCTTAATTCTTTATTGTTCCTGCACTAAGAAGTAGGGGTATTTTATAAAATGGGAGGGATTTTTGTTCGTTTTTGTTTTGTTTTTTTGTAATTCAAGTTCAGGAAATAGAGAAGAAAGATGGTACTACGTTGGTGTTCTCTTTGTTGTGAATAATCCATGGCTCACAGATGCTCTGTGGAAAGCTAGCTCTGAGTCAACACATACAAAACATCAAGTAGTTAATTCTTAAAATTGGTGAGAATTTGAGTTTGTTAAGTACTGCAATATTTTAAAAAGCACGTGTCTGAAACAATCATTCTCGAATTTTTCAGTTTTCAGCTCTAAATTAGTTCCTTTAATGGACTTGTATTTATAAAGTAATGAACTGACTTGTTGAAAAATGCAGGACTATCAGCCAGAATGTCTGTCACTGGACATGACTTTGTGGAAACTGAAATTTCAGATTGGTTTAACAAATCTGAAAAATTAAAAATATGAGATTAGGTATCTTTCCTCTAGAAAGTAATTCTAAATATTGAAACAATTTGCTGATATGTGACCAGTTCCCATACTTTACGTTTTGCAGGTAATCTTTCATCAGGGGAAGGCCTTCTTGGCTCATCGGTTTAATAAATATACCACAGATTCTGTTGCTTACCCAAACTGCTGTTCTGATTTGTTGACATTTCTTCTCATATAGAAATACAATGTGTGCTGCCCCGATTCTCTGCACAGCTGACTTGGGCTTCAGAGGAGGGTGACCATTCTCAAGATACATCAGGCAGAACACCATTCCAGATGATTTTTAAGGCAAGTTTTGTTGTGGTTCTATACACTCTGATCATTTGACTTATTTTTTTTTTTTTACACAATTACAATTACAGGAAAGAAAGCCTGGTTCCATCATAGTTTGAAGGTAAAGTAAAATAAAGATGATGTGCAGACATTAGATGACCTAAGAGCTTCCAAAATGCTGATGTCTATGTCCTACTGAGAGGCTGATAGTTAACTGACCTTGGGAGCTGCATTAGTCTGGGCTTCCATACAAAATACCATAGACTAGGTGGCTTAAGCAACTAAGATCTATTTTCTCACAGTTCCGGAGGCTGAAAGTCCAAGACCAAGATGGCATCTGGGTCAGGTGTGATGTTTGCATCTGTAATCCCTGTACACTGGAGACTAAGGCACCAGGATCAACTGAGCTCTGGAGACAGGGTGATGGGAGGGGGTGGGGTACCTTCAGGATTGCTTTCTGGTGAGGCCTCTTCCTGGCTTGCAGACTGGTATCTTGTCACTCAGTCCTTACATGGCCTTTCCTTAGTGTGTGTAAAAGAGAGATCTCTCTATTTGCATGTGAAAAAATACCTTCGATAACTCTTTTAAGGTGCTATGTCTGAAAAGCGTCACCTTGGCAATTAGGGCGTTAGAAGGTGGAAGCAGGAAGAGATCAGTTCAAAGGCATCCTCAGCAGCATAGCAAATTCTAGGCTGGCTTGAGCTATATAAGAACTGGTTTCAAAAACAAACAAAAAGCGAAGTCTTCCAGGAAGCACTGGGAAGCATCTCTTCATGATTGAATAACTGTGTATTCCTTCTGGAAGGAACAGGCACAGCATCGGGATACCCTGACTGTGCCTTATCTTCTTTAGGGGAATGAAAAGTAAACAATCTGGAGCAATTAATGGTTAGTCAGCTCTGAAACTGCTGATGTCAAGAAGCAATAAAAAGGTGATTCCAGTGAACCAAGGAAAGCAATGCTAAGAAATGAGAGCATGTGATTCAGTCAGTTTGAACAAATAAGAACTCACATGACTAACATTTACAAATATTTAAACCTCTGACACCTATATGAAATGGATAGGATAAGGATTATTACCCCACTTTACAGATGAAAAAATTGAGATTCAGAGAATTGGGATGACTTTCCTAGTGTCATATGAAAGTGGAAGAATTAGAACTTAAGCTGTCTGATTCATGTAGGTCAATGCTAGTTCAGTATTTATTCATTTTGAAGCCCGTGTCTGTTCAAATTAGTCACACTGAGCTAGGTCTTATTGGTACATATTCTCTGGATGTGTTATTTGATCTTAAGGAACTTGGAATATAAAGGAAGTCCCACATGTCAACAAACATTACCAAACATTGTGATATATGCCATAATGAGGTAAACACTGAGTGCTGTCCTAGCACAGAGGAAGGATACCTTGTAGATGTAACCAACCACCTTATTAAATAAGAAACACAGAGCCAATGTAAAGATGAAAGCCCAAGAGGTCAGAGCCAAGAGCCTTACCCACTTTCTGCCAGCTAGACTCTCCCGCCAAGAGACCTCTCTGAAAAAGGGGAGGTATTTCCTGTGCGTTCGTCTTTAAATAGAATTCTGTTCTGCCTTCTCATTGGTTGTAAACCCAACTACGTGACTGCCTTGTCACTGCCTCTCTGTACAGACCTCCAGGTCTTCTATGGTTGGTATTGAGATTAAAGGTGTGTGTCTCCAATGCTGGCTGTATCCTTGAACACACAGAGATCTACCTAGTTCTGCTTACCAAGTGCTGGGATTAAAGGCGTGCACCACCACCGCCCTGGCTTTCTCTATGGCTTGCTAATAGCTCTGACCCCTAGGCAACTTTATTTATTAACATACAAATAAAATCACATTTTAGCACAAATAAAATACCACTATAATACCTAACCCAACCAGAAGAGGTTCAGGTCTAGAGGTCTTAATGATATTGAAAAGTAGATTTGAATTTAGATCAGATAAACTCTACACATAAGAGGTTATAACACGGGGTTGGAGAGATGACTCAGAGGTTAAGAGCACTGGCTGCTCTTCCAGAGGTACTGAGTTCAATTCCCAGCAACCACATGGTGGCTCACAACCATCTATAATAAGATCTAGTGCCCTCTTCTGGCATGCAGGCATACACGGAGGCAGAACGCTGTATACATAATAAATAATTTTTTTTAAAAAAAGAGGTTATAACACTTGAAAGAATTAGATAATAAAGTTTCTCTTTTTTTCCTATTGCAAAACTGTTTCCCTAAGAAAATATAAGTATGATTAAATCAAATATTTAGAGTACATGTATAATATTTAGATTATATATAATTTGCCTTATGAAGGAGCCGCTGATAATACATTGGTGTGTATCTTTTCCAGTTAGAGTAAAGCATTTCGGTTTAAAGCAGTGGTTCTCAACCTGTGGGTCATGACCCCTTTGCATCAAATGACCCTTTCACAGGGATTGCATACCAGATATTTACATTACAATTCATAACAGTAGCAAAATTATGGTTATGATGTAGCAACAAAATAATTTTATGATTTGTGGTCACTATAACATGAGGAACTATATTAAAAGGTTGCAATAATAGGAAGGTTTAGAACTGGTTTAAAGTTTATAGAATAAGTTCTAAGATGTAACTATGGAAATAGCTAAAAATGAGTGGAAATCAAGGTCATGGTCATTGAAGAGGTCATGGAATTAAGAAAGAATTGTTGTTTAGTGTGATCATCTTGACAGGCAAATAAAACCTTTTTGCTATGCTGGGGATGGAACCTAGGGCCTTAAGCATGTTGGATGAGCAGTCTGTCACTACACTCCTAACTCTTGGCCATGTACTTGTATGTGAAAGTCGGATTTTGAAATACAAAGGGGAGCTGTGAGCTTATTGACCAGGAAAAAGATGGTGCTGGAGATGAGAGGTAAAACAATAGTGTAGCCAGGTAGTATTAGTCTCAAAGGAGTAAGAACTTCCTTAAAGCATCATTTCCATTGCATCTCTGTCTCTACTATCATATAGCTATTTAAAAGGTATTTAAATTAAGAGAGAGATAAGAGAGTGCCTAAGATTTCACTGTAGGATTTTAGGTGGTGTGTGTGTGTGTGTGTGTGTGTGTGTGTGTGTATATGTGTAGGGTCGAGTAGCAAGATTTACAGCAAACACTAGTTGAGACATCCATGAAAAGACTATACTAAATGATCTATTTAACTTGGTCATATGAGGAAAATTAATCTCTGGGAAATGTCTTATGTAAAAGAGATAGTGACTTTGGTGTTTATATGACTCCCTACATGAGTCTGGGTAATGTGGGAGGCCTGCTTTCCCTAGGAGAGCTGCCCTAGGGCGAAGGTAGTTGTCATAGTAACTAAGCTGCTACAGAGCTACTTTCAGAAAGCTTTCTACGCAGCCAGCAAACAGAAACTGCATGAGTTGGGCTGCTAGCTCTGGTCAGGCGTTTACAATCCCAGTCCTGAGTCCTGAGCACTCTCAACTGCCTCTCGCCCAGGGGCTCAAGGTTCCTCCTGCTTCTAGAGCCACAGCTCTCAAGCAGCCCTGGCTCCAGGAGGAAACCCAGCTGCTATGAGCTGTGGTTTCTCTCACACTATATTACCCTGGGTGTCTGGCTGTTCAATTACAGGGAATATTTGAAGGCCTTGTACCTCTTTCTCTCTGCTAGCTGCCTCCTGAATACTGGCTTGAAGGGAGACGCAGCTCTGGCAGCCAGGGTTTATCATGTTATGGGAGGTTTTTAGACCGGGGACATTATGTGAGGCTTTCCCATTCTGATAGATGACTCCTCAAGTGAGTCTAATTCCGCCCCTACAGAAGGAAAAGAGACCTGGGCAGGAGAGACCTGAAGAGCTTCCAGTTGTTGAGAAAGAGAAATTATTAAGTTTTTCAAGCCCTTTAGTTCCTCCCTTGCCTCATCCCAAGACTTCTGTTCCTTAAACTCTGCTTCATGGCCCAAAGGGAGCTGACCCTGATTGAATGATGTAAAAGTGTTCTCATCTAGCAGCACTGTTGGTAGAATGGAAGGTTTTGTCTTGCCAGTGTCTGCCTCAGGGAAAAATTCCCCCCACCACTCAAGGCTTAGATCTAAGCTGTCCTGAATTAATGCCCACAGGCCAAAAGCTTCCATGGGAATCTTTTCTGGCCCATATTCCTAATCATATTTTTGCATTTCAACTCTGATTCTCCCCCCAGGAGTCTGTGTCCAGAGTCCCATAGTTGGGGAACCAAGGACACAGCTCCTCTACAAACTCCAAGAACCTCTGTACTTGTTGCAATTCTACCTTAACTCCCCTAGTTTTCAGACTTTCTACAAGTGAATATACAAACATCTGCTTACTATTTCCCTGCCCCATTTCGGCTTTTCTTTCTCAGACTGCTAAATCCGCAGTAGCTGCTTGTTCCTGGATGCTGTTTTCAGATCCAGCACTAGGGAAATTCTACTCTTACCCTAAGTTTCTTCCTACACAATATTCCTATGCCTAAGCCCTATATTTTTTCCTAATTTAATAGATAGAAATTAAGAGGGGAGAGAGAGAGAGAGAGAGAGAGAGAGAGAGAGAGAGAGACCTAGATAGATACTTGCTACAGCCTAATTTTTCTATGTGCAGTTTTTGCTCCTGAAGAATAAAATACCACCACCTTAAACTTTTCATACAAAACTGGACATGTCCAACTGCTTCCGTAGGATTTTCCTATTCTCACTTACTTCCTCTGCACCCAAGTAAGTCCCTAGTTCTGGTGCCATCTGTGGGAGTCCAGCTCCCACCTTTTAAAGGGTTCCTATGAGGATGAGAGAGGAATAAGAAACTTTTAGATAGAAAGACAGCAGAGAGGAGAAAGACAGAAACACAGGACAGCTTCGGGAGGACCTGGATCGAAATCCACTGGTTCCTTCTGCCTCTTCAAAAGGGCTTTTTATAACAATGCCAAGGGGTGGGGCAAAAGACCTCCTCCTTGCTAGATCAAAGCATACTGCACAGCCAAGTGTAGATCCTTCCAGAGAAACCCTGTTTCAAAACCAGCAAAACAAACAAAAGCCAAATAAATAAATAATAAAATAAACTTCTAAACAGGGCACACAAGGTCCCACTCCTCCCTGAGAATCTGTAAGTAGTTAATGGTGGCTGGGTAAGGTAGAGAGACATTTTCTTTGGTAGTATAGGCAGTGGTTCGTTGTGATACTTCTGTGTATAACTGTTAGTAAATTCATTGGTTCACTTTTTTAAAAGACATGAACATTGAAGGGGGATTAGGGGACGGAAGAGGGATGGGAAAGGGAAGGGGCCCGAAAGGGGATAAGAAATGGTAACAGGGATGACTATGATCAAAATACACCATATACCTATATGAAGATGTCATAGTGAAACACATCATTATGTATAATTACTGTATACCAGTAAAAAATAAAACTTTAAAAAAGGAACTTCTAGTATATAATCAGACATACCTTTTTTAAAAAATGTCTCATGTAGCACAGACTGGCCTCAATTTTGAGGATAATCTTGAACTTCTGATCCTCTTGCCCCCACCTTTCCAGTGCTGGTATTACAGAAGTGTGCCACCACACTCCGCTAAACAGTGGTTTCTGTTCCCCAGGGCTGGAAGTATCTGTTTTTCATAATAGCCCTTAAGTAAGGCCAGACCTGGGGTATTGAGGTTCTGACAAACATATGTAAAAGGCTTTACTGCAAATATCTAGGGATATTTCTTATTTTTTGTTTTTTTGTTTTTTGGTTTTTTTGGGTTTGTTTTTTTTTTTTGTTTTTTTGAGACAGGGTTTCTCTGTGTAGCTTTGCGCCTTTCCTGGGACTCACTTGGTAGCCCAGGCTGGCCTCAAACTCACAGAGATCCTCCTGGCTCTGCCTCCCGAGTGCTGGGATTAAAGGCGTGCGCCACCACCGCCCGGCTAAAAAGGGCTTTGAAAAGGGGGTGTGTGTGTGTGTATATATGTGTGTCTGAAACCCATTTCTCCCACAATTTTTTTTTTTATTTTTGTTTTTTGAGACAGGGTTTCTCTGTGTAGCTTTGCGCCTTTCCTGGATCTCGCTCTGTAGACCAGGCTGGCCTCAAACGCACAGAGATCTGCCTGCCTCTGCCTCCTGAGTGCTGGGATTAAAGGCGTGCGCCGCTGCTGCTGCTGCTGCTGCTGCTGCTGCTGCTGCTGCTGCCGCCGCCGCCGCCGCCGCCGCCGCCGCCGCCGCCGCCGCCACCACCACTTCAAAAGCATTTCTTTTCCTTTTTTTTTTTTTTCTTTTTTCCCCCGGAGCTGAGGACTGAACTCAGGGCCTTGCGCTTGCTGGGCAAGCGCTCTACCACTGAGCTAAATCCCCAACCCTGATATTTCTTGTCTAACTTGATTTCTGAGAAGACTTATGACCATCCAATTAGAAGAATTATATTCTTCACTTTTTCAAGCTACTTCTCATATTCCTGGATCATGTCCTTCAATTCACACATGAACTCGGCACAGCTCTGCACATCCTCTTTTCCTTCAGTGTCCACCAAGATAGTATCTTTATCTCTGGGCACAGGAATCTTCAGGGCATTAAACATCTTTTCAAAACCATTTACCAAGCTGGCCTTGGCCACATTGGCCTGTAGTAAGCCCAGTCAATCACTGGTGATTTCTCAGAGTAGTCACCCTAGAGTGGAGGGTCTCATTCCAGATATTCAGGGAGTTTACAATTGTCTTTTGGTTTCAGGGTATGATCTCTCCCAAAGCTACCCAGTGTATAGCTTTTGGACAAGTTTACATCCTACACATCTTAGGATCCTTTACCAACCACAGCAGAGTGCAGCCTCCAGCCTGTGACCAGCTCTTAAAGGGAACAATATACTATTCTCTGCGGACCTGATGTAACTTGCTTGGTGTTCTCATCTGACTTAGACATAGTACCTGTTTTGTGTTTCTTTAGAATCTCAGATATCTAAATTACAAAACTTTTTATATTGTCATATGAATTACTTATTTCTCCTAGAACTATGGACCTTTTTACTTTGTAGGTTGTTTTATTTCTATAGGCCCATATATGCAAATAACTTATGTTAGTGTTTTGTGAGTGAAAAAATAAATATAATATTGAGTAGTCGCATGTAGGCATTACTTGTCATTTTCCATGAAAAAACAGTGGCGTATATATTGCTATATTCACAAAAAAATGGACATTCTTAGAGAGAAGCACCATGTAGTGGAGTATGGGCTCTGGAGGGAGACAGATACAGGTTTGAATCCCAGTGATGCCATTTATCTACCTGTGAACTTGAACAAATATATTAACTTAGAGTTTCATGATCCTCTTTATAAAATGTGAATATTCTTGCTTCCTCTTAACTCTTGGCCTGAAACATGTGCTGAGTAAATGATAGCCATCATTAATTGTAGCCTCTTTTTTAGATCTGTTTGGTGAACTTTACTTATTTAGTTGCCTTCCTGTTAGAAGTAATCAGCCTGCTTTGTGATACACCCTGTAATTACCAAGGTTCAAAGAT
This sequence comes from Peromyscus attwateri, assembly GCA_902168425.1. NCBI lineage: Eukaryota > Metazoa > Chordata > Mammalia > Rodentia > Cricetidae > Peromyscus > Peromyscus attwateri. Next base: position 44,122 of record CABHPP010121754.1, on the reverse strand, counting down.
TTGAAATTGTTTCAAGAACTTGTTTTGCAAGTATCAAGTACAGAAAATGATTTTAAAATACCATTGCTTGTCTACCATTTAAACATTCTATACTAAATATTTTTTTTGAGACAGAGTTTCTCTGTGTAGCTGACTATCCTGGAGCTCACTCTATAAACCAGGCTGGCCCCAAACTCACAGAGATCCTCCTGCCTGTGCCTCTTATGTGCTGGGATTAAAGGCGTGTGCTACCACTGCCCAGCTCTAGTAATCATTTTTAAATGAAGGATGTAACTATGATATGTAAACTGCAGAACTGCGATTTCTATTTAATCAACTCTGCTTATAAGCACAAGAAAGCCTAGACTACTTAGTAGTAGGTGAGGGTTTACTTACAGGAACAGAAATTACCCAAAAACAGCTGCATCACCAAGGCCCACCCCAGCATGGGGACACCTCACAAAAGCTGGAAACCTGGAGCTCACTGCACAGCCTGCAGGTAGGTCAACTGGTTGGAGAGTGTCCTTACCAGGGGTGTTATCCTAAAGCTCTCCCAGGCAGCTCAGCTGGTTTCTGTTTCAGGTTGCTCATCTTGTCTAAGAGTGACTTTCAACAGCTTTACTATTTATGGAGTGTTTCAGTCTCAGATGGAACTGCCACACAACACTCCACCCTTCAGTCCAATCAGAAAGTTGGTTGTGTCCATTACCATTTGTTCCATGCTTGCTGTAGCTGGCACAGCTCACCTAGCACTTCAATAATGAAGCATGCAGGATCCACATTTAAGGAGGGTGTTTGGCCTTAATCCTCCCCAGTATCCCTAGTAGCAACTTCTGGCACTATAAGAGCTAGCTCATGGGGAAAGGGGACATTTTGGGCCTAGTCTTGCTTTATTTCTCCAAATTCTGCAACTGACATGTACAATGTCTTCAGCAATAGGTTCTTACCATTCAGTTCTGGATGCAACCAGCAACCATGGCTCCTCAGCCAACAGCCCCTAGGGAGGTAACCAACCCATGGCCCTGGGATTTTCAATCAACCTTATGGCTTTTGGGAGCATCTGTTGCTCCCTTGGCAAAATATCCTTGTTTACTCTTTGTGAACTAATGCCTCATGCTTGCTTCTTTAGGTGCACTCACTTGTCTCTTCAATGGCTTTCCAAATAGCAAAGCACTGAGAGGTTAGCACTATGTCATACGTATAGCAGAACTTTTCCAGAAGACAGACAGGCAAGGCAACATCTTGAACTACTAACCCATAACAAATAGTGGGGTTACAAAGATAACCTTGGTGAATCACTCATCTGCTTGAGCATTCCCAAAGTTCACAACTAAGAAGATACTAAAGTCGAACACAACAAGGTCTAATATATTATGGGAATGTTCCATCCATTTGTATCAATAGCTTCCTCCACAGATCAAGGTTGGATAGAATAGCAGGGAGAGGAGGCAGCGACTTAATAAGCTCTCTTCACTCCTCAGTCATTCTCTGTGAGCCATTACATTTCCATATCCTGGAGTTCTTCCACAGAGCTTCCCTGTATTTTTCCTCCCTTGATGAACTCAGTGGGCCTGACTCAGGCTTCTCAGCTCTATCCAAGGCCAAGGAGGAACTTGGCCCTGTTCACCTCTGCTGTACCTGATGGTTCTCTGTATCCAAGATTTGGCCCTTGGTTGGCACTGTAGCCATAGCTGTTGTCATTCAGGCTGGGCAAACCATCTCCACCCCTAGCATAACTTTTGCTTTCAGGAAGTGTACCCTACAAAATGTACAAGGGTGGGGAATAATTACCTACCCTTGCGACAGGCTTGGTTGTCTTCACCTGTATAGTTCTATTGTTGCTGGAAGTTTCTCTGGTCCCACCAAGCCCCAAGGTCCCATGTTTCTCAGGTCTGCCCAGCCCCATGGTCGGGATGAATCTCTCCCACCCAAGTCCCGCAGCTGCTTGGTCCCAAGTAAACACACAGAGGTTTATATTATTTACAAACTGTATGGCCTACAGCTCAGGCTTCTTATTAGCTAGCTCTTATAACTTAACTCAGAACTATTAATCTGTGTATCACCACATGTTCCATGGCTTTACCTGCGTCCTATTACATGTTGCTCCTTGGATGGCGGTTTTGTGTCTCCCTTTACTCTCTTCTTCTTTTACTCTCTCTTGGATTTTCCCACCTGGCTCCATCCTGCCCTGCCATAGACCAATGCAACTTTATTTATTAGCCAATGGGAGTAACACATATTCATAGCATACAGAAAGATATCCCACAGCATTCTATCATAGATGCCTTTTGCTACCCATAGCCAGAACTATACATTCACTCTTCCCTAACTCATATTTAGTTTTGTCATGTCCCTATTGGCCACCATTTATGTTGTATGACAGACTTTTCATGGAGAGATGCAATACACAAAAATCTACTCATACCAGACAGGGAATCCAGAACAGACCCAAGTAAGGATACCATAAAAGTCCAACCTTGGTGAACCAATGAGTTTTATTGGGGTTACTTACAGAAATATGAGCAAGGGGTTATTTACAGGAGCAAAAATGACTCAAAAACAGTCACATCACCAAAGCCTACCCTAACATGGGTGACAGCTCAAAAGAAAAAAAAAACCTGGAAACTTGGAGCTCTTAGCACAGCCTGCAGGCAGCTCATCTGGTTGGAGAGTGTCCTTACCAGGTGGCTCAGTTATCCTAAACCTCTCCCAGGCAGCTCATCTGGTTTCTGTTTCTTTCAGAATGCTTGGCTGGTCTCTGATTTCCCAGGTGGCTGTGCTAGTCTGAGGGTGACTCTCAGTAGTCTGTCTATTCTTGGGGAGAAAGGAGCCTAGTGCATCTGATCAGTTTCAGGGACTTCCGGGAGCTATTTTGAGTTGTTTACCTCTGTCTTAAGGAACTTCCCTGAACAATCTTATTCCATGCAGTTTCAGTCTCCAGGAAACTGCTATAGAACATCCATCCTCATGTTTACAAGACACTTAGTTTACTGACTGCCCATCTCCCCAGCCCTTCCCTTCAGCTTCTTAATACAGATCATCCCAACGCACATTAGACAGTAAAAATAGAATTACTTTTCTCATCTCCAATCTTAATTACTTCAGCTATGTTCCAAAAAGTGGTTTTGACATTGTAAGTTTACGTTGACCATTGATTCATCTGTCCCTTGAAGTTCATGAAGTAGGTTTCCTGCCTGTGTCAATTCCCTATATTCTATTTTTTTGTACTTTTCTCATTTTCCAAGTTATTTCTCCATGGATAGCCATCCAAAAACTGTCCTTAAAATTCACCTTTTAAAAATTCTTCTCTCATGTATTACATCTTGACCTCAGTTTCCTTTCCCTCCACTCCTTCCAGTCCCCCTCTCACTTTTCCCTCTCCCCCAGATCCACTCCTCCTCCATTTCCCTTCACAGAAAGGACAGGCCTCCCAGGGATATCAACCAAATATGGCATAACAAGTTACAATAAGACTAGACACAAACCCTCATATCAAGGCTGGACAAGGCAACCCAGTAGGAGGAAAAGGGTCCCAAGTACAGGCAAAAGAGTCAAAGACATCCCCCATTCCCACTGAAAGGACCTATGTACTCATAAGATACCCCAAGATCAAGTTCTCAGCACAAAGGAGATTGATTTGCCCCAGAGGGAAAAAGGATAGGGAATAAGAGACAAAGACAGAAGATAGGACTAGGAAGAAGGGGAAGGGAACAAGGGAGAGGAGGAAGGAATATTTGCCCCAAAGGGACAAAGGACTGCCTCTGGATATAAATGAGTCAGATGTGGCCCATAGGCAAATGAGTTTTAATGGGAAAAGGGGAAACTCTGTGTTAGGATGAATTGATTAATTTTGATTGGGCATGTTAATTCAGGTAGCCAAAAGGGGTTTTTGATTGCTGGACTTCAATGCATTTGATAGATGGACCCTTGGTAGTTGGCCTCAGGAGGAGGAAGTGGCCAACTAAGGGAATGGACCTTGGTGGCTAACTTTAGCTAAACTAATGGTTTAGCAAGGCAGAGGAGAGGGAAGGACAAGACCTGCCAGAGCCATGTTTGCCATGCTTGGGCTAGAGCCCTTCACCCACTGTTAGGAGTTCCACCAGACACCAAGCTACACAACCATAACATATGTGCAGAGGACCTAACTCAAACCCATACAGGGTCCATGATTGTTGCTTCTGTCTTTATGAGTCCCTATGAACCCTGCTTAGTTGATTCTGTGGGTTGTGTTCTCATGGTGTCCTTGACCGCTCTGGCTCCTATAATTCTTCCTCCCTCTCTTCTGTGGGGTTCCCCTGGCTCCCCCTAGTGTTTGGATGTAGGTCTCTACATCTGCTCCCATCAGTTGCTGGATGATGCCTCTCTGATGACAATTAGGCTGGACACTGATCTTACCTTAGCACATTTTACAGACAGGACAGATTGTAGGTCCAAGGTTTTGTGACTGGGTTGATGTCCAGATTCCACCGCTGGGAGCCTTGCCTGATTATAGAAGATGGCTGGTTAGGCTCCGTATCCCCCATTACTTCTTCGCTAGAGTCACTCTCGTAGGTTTCAGGGAGTTTCCACTGCACTAAGTTTCTCTATCACCCCCCAATTCCAGTCGTCTCTCCCTCCATCCCTCCTCCTATGCCTGATCCCTCCTGTTCCCATCCCCACCTAACCCCATTCCACCTGCAAAATCTATTCTATTTCCCCTTCCCAGGGAGATCATGTATCCCCCATTGAGCCCTCCTTGTTACTTAGCCTCTCTGGGTCTGTGGATTGTAGCATGATTATCCTTTACTTAACAGTTAATGTCCACTTATAAGTGAGTACATATCATGTTTGCCTTTGAGTCTGGGTTACCTCATTTAGGATGTTTTTTTTTTTCTAGTTCCATCCATTTGCCTGCAAAATTCCATGATGTCATTGTTTTTAACAGCTGAGCAATACTCCATTGCATAAATGTACCACATTTTCTTTATCCTTTGAGGGACATCTAGGGTTGTTTCCAGTTTCTGGCTATTATGAATAAAGCTGTTATGAGCATAATTGAGCAAGTGTCCTTGTGGTAGAATGGAACATCCTATATGCCCAGGAGTAGTATAGCTGGGTCTTTTTTTAAAAATAATTTATTTAACTTTTATTTTATGTGCATTGGTGTGAAGGTGTCAGATCCCCTGGAACAGGAGTTACAGACAGTTGTGAGCTGCCATGTGGGTGCTGGGAATTAAACCCAGATCCTCTGGAAGAGCAGCCAGTGCTGCTAACCCCTGAGCCATCGCTCCAGCCCCATAGCTGGATCTTGAGGTAGATCCATTCCCAATTTTCTGAGGAACCATCATATTAATTTCCATAGTTGCTGTACAAGTTTGTACTCCCACCAGCAATGGAGGAGTGTTCCCCTAGATCCACATCCTCTCCAGCATGAGCTGTCACTTGTGTTTTTGATCTTAGCCATTCTGACAGATGTAAGATGGAATCTTAAAGTAGTTTTGATTTGCATTTCCCTGATGGCTAAGAATGTTGAACATTTCTTTAAGCGTTTCTCATCCATTTGAGATTCCTCTGTTGAGAATTCTGTTTAGATTTGTAACCCAGTTTTTAATTGGTTTATTTGGTTTTTTGATATCTAGTTTCTTGAGTTCTTTATATATTTTGGATATTAGCCCTCTGCCAGATATGGAGTTGGTAAAAATCTTTTTTTTTCTTCTGTAGGCTGCCATTTTGTCCTATTGATGGTATCCTTTGCTTTATAGAAGCTTTTCAGTTTTGTGAGGTCCCATTTATAATTGTTGATCTTAATGCCCACACAATTGGTGCTCTGTTCAGGAAGTTATCTCCTGTGCCAATGTGTTCAAGGCTATTCCCGACTTTTTCTTCTATTAGGTTCAGCATATCTGGTTTTATGTTGAGGTCTTTGATTCACTTCGACTTGAGTTTTGTACAGGGTGATAGATATGGATCTATTTGCATTCTTCTACGTGCTGACTACCAGTTAGACCAGCACCATTTGCTGAAGATGTTTCTTTTTTCCATTGTGTATTTCTGGCTTCTTTATCAAAAATCAGGTGTCCATGGGTGTGCGGCTTTACATCTGGGTCTTTGATTTGATTTCATTGATCAACCTGTCTGTTTGTATGCTAATACTATGTGGTTTTTATGACTATTTTTTTTTTGTTGGGTCCCCTAAGACTGGAGTTACAGACCATTGTGAGCTGCCATGTGGGTATTGGGAATTGAACCCAGGTCCTCTGGAAGAGCAGTCAGTGCTCTTAATCACTAAGCCATCTCTCCAGACCCACAGTTTTTATTATTATAGCTCTGTAGTACAGCTTGAAATCAGTGATGGTGATACCTCTGGAAGTTCTTTTATTGTACAGGATTGTTTTAGCTATCCTGGTTGGTTGGTTGGTTTGTTTGTTTGTTTGTTTTCATATGAAGTTGAGTATTGTTCTTTCAAGGTCTGTATAGAATTGGTTGGAATTTTGATGGGAATTGTGTTCAACCTGTAGATTGCTTTTGGTAGGATGGCCATTTTACTATTGTTAATCCTTCTGATCTATGAGCATGGGAGATCTTTCCATCTTCTGATATCTTCTTCAGTTTCTTTCTTCAAGGACTTGAAGTTCTTGTCATACAAGTCTTTCACTTGCTTGGTTAGAGTTACCCCAAGATATTTTGTATTATTTGTGGTTATTGTGAAGGATGTTGTTTCCCTGATTTCTTGGTTCTTTTGTCATCTGTGTGTAGAAAGGCTACTGATTTTTTTCTTTTTCCTCTTTTTTTGGTTTTTCGAGACAGTTTCTCTCTAGTTTTGGTGCCTGTCCTGGATCTCACTATGTAGACCAGGCTGGCCTTGAACTCACAGAGATCCTCCTGGCTCTGCCTCCTGAGTGCTGGGATTAAAGGCATGCGCCACCACAGCCTGGCTCTGATTTTTTTCTTTTTAGTTAATCTTGTATCCAGCCACTTCACTATAGGTGTTTGTCAGCTGCAGGAGTTCCCTGGTAGAATTTTTGGGGTCACTTATTGTCTTAGGTTTTCTAGTGCTATGAGGAGACATCATGACCATGGCAACTCTAATGAAGGAAAACATTTGAGACTGGCTTACAGTCTCAGAGGTTTAGTCCATTATTGTCATGGTGGAAAGCAAGGCAGCATGCAAGCAGACATGGTGCTGGAGAGGTAGCTGAGAGTTCTACATCTTGATCTGCAGGCAACAGGAAGTGAATGGTCACACTGGGCATGGCTTGACCATATATGAGAACTCAAAGCCCACTTCCATAGTGACACACTTCCTCCAACAAGGCCACACCTACTCCAATAAGGCCATACCTCCTAATAGTGCTATTTCCTATAAGCCAAGCGTTCAAACACATGAGTCTATGGGGGCCGTATTTATTCAAACCACCACACTTATGTATACTATCATATCATCTGCAAATAACAATACTTTGATTTCTTCCTTTCCAATTTGTATTCCCTTGATCTCCTTCAGTTGTCTTATTGCTTCAGCTAGAACTTCAGGTACTATATTGAATAGATATGGAGAGAGTGGACAGCCTCATCTGGTCCTTGATTTTAGTGGAATTGCTTTGAGTTTCTCTCCATTTTTTTTGTTTGTTTTTTTGTTTTTTTTTTTTGATGTTGGTTGTCGGCTTGCTGTAAATTACCTTTATTATGTTAGGTATGTCCTTGTGTCCCTGATGTCCCCAAGACTTTTATCGTGAAGAGGTGTTGCATTTTGTCAAAGGCTTTTTCAGCATCTAATGAGATGATCATGTGGTTTTTTTTTCTTTAAATTTGTTTATATGGTGGGTTACAGTGATTGATTTTCATATGTTGAACCATCCCTGGATCTCTGGGATGAAGCCTACTTGATCATTGTGGATGATCTTTTTGATATGTTCTTGGATTTTATTTGCAAGTATTTTATTGAGCATTGAGGTGTTTTGTTTTGTTTTTTAACATCTATGTTCATGAGGGAAATTGGTCTATAATTCTCATTCTTTGTTGAATCTTTGTGTAGTTTGGGTATCAGGGTGACTGCAGCCTGATAAAATGAATTTGACAATGTTCCTTCTGTTTCTATTTTGTGTAATAATTTGAGAAGTATTGGCATTTGCTCTGCTTTGAAAGTTTGGTAGAACTGTGCACTAAAATTGTCTGGCACTGGGTTTTTGTTGTTGCTGTTGTTGTTAGGAGACTTTTAATGACTGCTTCTATTTCCTTAGGGGTTACAGGTCTGTTTAAATTGTTTATATGATCTTGATTTAACTTTGGTAAGTAATATCTATTGAGAAAATTATCCGTTTCTTTTAGATTTTCCAATTTTGTGGAATACAGGTTTTCAGTTTTATTTTTCCCTTTAAAAAAAAAAAACTTTTATTCTTCTCTCATACATTACATCCCAACTGCAGGTTTCCCCTCCCTCAACCCCTCCTAGTCCCTGCCCCCACCTCCTAGAAAACATGATTTTAAATATGACCTAATGATTCTTTGGATTTCCTCAGTGTCTGTTGTTATGTCCCCCTTTTAGTTTCTGATTTTGTTAATTTGGATATCCTCTCTGTGTCTTTTAGTTAGTTTGGATAAGGGTTTGTTAAATTGCTAGTATGAGATTTCTCCAATTTCTTTATGTAGGCACTTAGTGCTATGAACTTTCCTCTTAGCACTGCTTTCATTGTGTCCCATAAATTTGGGTGTGTTGTGCATTCATTTTCATTGATTTCTAGGAAGACTTTAATTTCTTCCTTTCTTTCTGCTTTGACCCAGTGTTCATTCAGTAGAAATTTGCTCAGTTTCCATGAGTTTGTAGACTTTCTGTTGTTTCTGTTGTTGATGAAATCCAGCTTTAATCCATGGTGGTCTGATAGGATGCAGGGGTTATCAATTTTCTTATATCTGTTGAGACTTGCTTTGCTACCAAGTATGTGATCAATTTTGGAGAATGTTCCATGAGGTGCTGAAAAGAAGGTGTATTCTTTTGTGTTTGAGTGGAATGTTCTGTAGATTCTGATAGGCCCATTTGGTTCATAATGTCTGTTAGCTCCATTATTTCTCTGTTTAGTTTTTATCTGGATGACCTGTCTATTGGTGAGAGTGAGATATTGAAGTCTCTCTATCCATGTGTGAAGGTCTAAGTGTGATTGAAACTTTAATAGTGTTTCCTTTACAAATGTGGGTGCCCTTGCATTTGGGGCATGGATATTAAGAATTGAAAGATCATTTTTGTAGATTTTTCCTTTCCCGTCTATTTTTATTATTTTTGGCTTGAAGTCTATTTTGTTAGATATTAGAATGGCTACACCAATATATTTCTATTTGCTTTGAAAATCTTTTTCCAACCCTTTACTCTGAGGTAATGTCCATCTTTGATGTTGAAGTGTGTTTCTTGTATGTAGGATGGATCCTGTTTTCACATCTATTCTGTTAGTCTGTGTCTTTTTGTTGGAGAATTGAGTCCATTGATACTGAGAGATATCAATGACCAATGATGATTGTTAATTTCTGTTATTTTGTTGTTGTTGGTGGTGATGGTGGTGGTAGTGTGTGTGTGTGTGTGTGTGTGTGTGTGTGTGCGCGCGCGCGCACACTTTCCTTCTTTTGATTTTGCTAGTGTGAGATTATTTCCTGTGTTTTCATGTGTGTAGTTAACCTCCTTGAGTCTGAGTTTTCCTTCTAGTGCCTTCTGTAGGGCTGGATTTGTGGGTAGATGTTGTTTAAATTTGACTTTATCATGGAATGTATTATTTCCTCCATCTATGGTGATTGGAAGTTTTTCTGGATATAGTAGTCTGGGCTGACACCTGTGGTCTCCTGGAGTCTGTGGGACATCTGTCTTGGCCCTTTAGCTCTTAGAGTCTCCATTGAGAAGTCAGGATAATACTAATAGCTCTGCCTTTATATGTTACTTGGCCTTTTTCCTTGCACTTTTAATACTCTTTCTTTGTTCTATATGTTTAGTGTTTTGATTAGTATGCAATGAGGGGCCTTTCTATTCTGGTCCAATTTGTTGTATTCTGTATGCTTCTTGTACCTTTATAGGTACATAGGCATGTCATTCTTCAGGTTAGGAAAATTTTCTTATATGATTTTGTAAAAATATTTTCTGGGCCTTTGAGCTGGGATTCTTCTCCTTCTATTCCTACTATTCTTAGGTTTAGTCTTTTCATAGTGTCCCAGATTTCCTGGATGTTTTAGGTCAGGAATTTTTTAGATTTAACATTTTCTTTGACCGATGTATCTATTTTTTCTATGGTATCTTCAGTGCCCCAGATTCTCTCTTCCATCTCTTGTATTCTGTTGGTGATGTTTGCTGTAGTGATGATGTCTGTAGTTCCTGTTCACTTACCTAGATTTTCCATTTCCAGAATTCCCTGTTTGTATTTTCTTTATTGCTTCTATTTCCAGTTTCAGGTCTTAAACAGTTTTATTCATTTCCTTCAACTGTTTGTTTTTTCTTGGCTTTCTTGAAGGAATTTATTCATTTTTATCCAAATTTTTGTCTTTTCCTCAATGTTTAAAGGGATTTATTAATTTCCTCTTTAAGGACCTTTATCATCTTCATAAAGTTGGTTTTAAGGTTGTTTTCTTATGTTTCAGCTGTGTTGGATATTCAGGCTTGCTGTAGTAGGATAGCTGGGCTCTGGTGGTGACATATTGCCCCGGCTGTTGTCAATAGTATTCTTACACTGGCATCTAAGCATCTTGGTTTGAGGTGATTATAGGTCTAGGTGCCAATTTCCGAGTTTGCCTTTGTTGGATGGCTGTTTTCTTCCCTTGGTTTCTGTTTCCTCTCTGGTCTTCTGGCTGGAATGTCCTGGGATTGAGTAGGTCAGTCTCTACCCAAGCTGGAGGCTGGACTTCAGATGACTGGGGTGGCCTCTGGTCAAGCAGGGAGTTTCCACCTAAATTGGGGGCTAAAGTTCTGGCAGCCGGTGTGTCCTTTAGTCCAACTGAGGGTCCTCTGGGAGTCAGGATGTGGTAACAAGGAGGGGAGGGCTGATTTGGGGTAGGCTGGGCAGGCACTGAGAGAGTTGGGGGAGGGCATTTACGTGGGGTTCTGGCTGCCAGCTTAGCCTCTGGTAGAGCAAGGGCTTCCACTGGAGTTGTGGGCTGGGATATCCTGAACATTTACTTTTATAGGAAGAAATGCCTATTTAACTTATTTGTGCTGTTGGGTTTATATATATGGAGTTACAGACTGTGTTTGCTTGTTACAGGTTGATGAAAGTCCTCGAAGTTTGATGACAGACTGTCTGGTTATAAAGCATTTTTTACGAAAAACCATCATAGTTCATCACAAGGTGAAGTTGTTCATTCTTTAAATAGAATCAATTTATCTATAGTTTCTTTAAAACAAAAACAAAACAAGAACCTCACTGAGGAGCCCTGACTGGTCTATATCTTGTTATGTAGACCAGGCTGGCCTAGAACTTAAAAGTCTGCCTGCCTCTGCCTCCTGAATATGGAATCAAAGGTATGCACCCCCATGCCAGGTTCACCTTGGTTTAATTTTGGTAGATCATGAGCTTTAGGTTTTCTAGTTTAGAAGAACATACATTTTTTTAAAGATAAGACCTAATGATTCTCTAAATTGCATAGGCATTTGTTGTAATAGTTCCCTTTTTAATCTCTAGTTTTATTCATTTGAGTCTTCTGTAGCCAGAAGTTTTCCTGTGTCCTGTAGCCACTCAGTCCCAAATAAACACACAGAGGCTTATATTAATTACAGACTGTTTGGTCTATGGCTCAGGCTATTGCTAACTAGCTCTTTTATCTTAAATTAACCCATTTCTATTTATATATTTCCACGTGTCTCATGGCTTTACCTGTGTTCCATTACATCTTGCTCCCCCAGCGGCCCACAGTGTCTTCCCTTACTCTGCCTTTCTTCTCCCTATATCTTTGCTTGGATTTCCTGCCTGGCTATAACATGTCTTGCCATAGGCCAGACCAGCTTCTTTATTAACCAATGGTAGCAACACATATTCACAGCATACAGAAAGACCATCCCACAGCACTTCCCCCTTTTCTGTCTAATCAAAAAGGAAGGTTTTCAAAAAGGTTGTTTTTCCTTTTTTTTTTTTTTTTTTTTTTGGTTTTTCGAGACAGGGTTTCTCTGTGTAGCTTTGCGCCTTTCCTGGAGCTCACTTGGTAGCCCAGGCTGGCCTCGAACTCACAGAGATCCGCCTGTCTCTGCCTCCCGAGTGCTGGGATTAAAGGCGTGCGCCACCACCGCCCGGCGGAAGGTTTTCATTTTAACATAGTAAAATTACATATAACAAAACATTATCAAGCAAGAATTATAGTTACAATATCTATTCTATTTGTATTTGGCAAATTTAAATAAAATATTCTATCATCCTATTTTTGTGAGTCTAAAGTTTTATATCTAATTTATCTTTTATCATGACTAAGGAAAACTATTATAACTATCTAGTCTTCAACTCCATCAAAGACCCCAGAAGGATACAATATTATCTGAGTAAATAGAAGTTCATTGCAAGCAACTTCCATCATTCTAGAAATGACAGAGACATCTGGCTGTCTGGACAGTCATCCAAAGTTCTTTTGTAACATTGGGGCATCCATCTTCAGCCTACATTTCCATCTACACTTCTCTGTTGGTTAGTTTGGCTAGGGCTTTATGTCTTGTTTATCTTCTCAAAGACCCAACTGTGAGGATTTTTTTGTTTTCATGTAGTTAGTGTTTACCCTGATCATAAGTGACTTCTTTCCTTCTGTTGACGTGGAGCTTGTTCTTTCTCTGGATGTGTAAGGCATTTGTTGAGTGACTTGAGTTTGTTCCTGATTTCTTAATGGAGTCACTTGGAGCTTTGAACTTCTCTCTTAGGACTGCAGTCCCACATATCTCAGTATGTTGTGTTCATTTCCATTTGTCTCTAGGAATGTCTTGATTTCCTTCTTGATTTCTTCAAGGGCCATTCATCATTCAGTAATGTGTTGTCTGCTCTCCATGAGTCTGTATTTCTAGGTTTTTCTTGAAGGTGTGTAGTGTTAGTCCATTGTGATCAGATAGAACATAAAGAATTAGTTCATTTTCCTGTATTTGTTAAGACTTTGTGTCCTAACCTATATTGTATTTCAGAGAAAGGGCCATAGGCTGCTCTATATCTTGCAGTTTTGGGTATGGAATATTCTGTAGATTTCTGATAAGTTCATTATCTATTATGTCATTTGTACCCACCACTATTGTGCTGTAGTTAATCTGTGACTTTACATCTAGTTACATTTGTTTTATGAAATCCTGTGTATCTGTATTTGGAGCACACAAGTTTAAGTTGTTATATTCTCCTGACATATTTTTTCCTTAATCAGTGACCTCGTGTGTCTTTTCCTCACTAGTTGTTTGTTTGTTTGTTTTTTGTTTTTTTGAGACAGGGTTTCTCTGTGTAGCTTTTGTGACTTTCCTGGAACTCACTCTGTAGCCCAGGCTGGCTTTGAACTCACAGAGATCCGCCTGCCTCTGCCTCCTGAGTGCTGAGATTAAAGATGTGTGCCACCACCGCCTGGCTTTCTCACTAGTTTTTGTTTGAAGTCTGTTTAGTCAGATATTAGAGCAGCAACACCTGTTTGTTTCCTAAGTCCATTTACTTGGAACACCTTTTTCTGTCCTTCAACTTAAGGGTGTAGTATCTGTCTTTTGAGATGAAGTTTTTGGAGCCAACAAGTAAATCTTTCCTAGTTTTTGGCCCAATCTACTAGTTTTTTCCTTTTGGGGGGAAATTGAAGCCATTAATATTCAGAGTTATTAATGAGAGATGTGTATTGATTCCTGCCATTTCATTGATTTTGTAGTATTTGTTTTTCCTATTCTTCTCTTGCTTAACTGTTATTCTGGTGTGGTGTGGTGTGGTGTGGTGTGTGTGTGTGTGTGTGTGTGTGTGTGTGTGTGTGTGTGTGTGGCTGGCTGGCTGGCTATTGATGGTATTTTCTTCTTCTTTTACCTCTGTCCTTGTTGAATTGTTCCAGTTCCTCCACTTTGTCTTCAAGCGCAGACATTTTGTTCTCTCCACGACACATTATGTTGAAGAGACTTTCCAGAGTTCTTTTATTTGACTTACTATCCAGTGTTTTGGCTTGTTTTCCTTCAGTGTTTCTTTTTGTGGAATCCCTCTTTTATGTCATCCATTGCCATCCTTATTTCATTCCTCTGTTTGTGTCTTTGAGCACTTATAATCATTCTGTCTGGTATTTCATCTACCTCACTTTCCTTAGACAAAATTTTATAGGATTAGAAATTTTGGAGGCGTTATAGTGTCTTAGTCGTTTCTGTTTCTTATGTTACTGCATTGAGCTTTATCATCTGGTGTTATTTCATTGCTTTTTTTTTTAAATCAGCTATATTGCTTCAGTTGAAGAATTTTCAATTTTCAAGTAGGATTTGGATGTGATAGAGTTCAATATATACTTCAGAGAATAATACCTAGTCCAGTAGCTCAGGGGTGCCTGGCATGAGTTCTGTATTCTTAAGATATTAACTGAAGAGCAACCACAGCTCAGCTGCTTTATACTGCTGTGCAAATGCCACTAGCCAGTTAACAACAGTGACCTCTTACTCCATAATTGGTAGAGATAAACAACCAAGAATAGTATGGATTCTACTCAGATTTTAGTCAATAAAATGAGTTGGGAGCAAGAGAGATTGCTCCGTGGTTAAGCACACATTGTTTTCCCTCCCACTTCTAATCTTTTGTAAAATAGTGATCAGTATGAGCTTTTGCAGTTCAGTTCCCAGCACTCATATCAAGTGGCTCCTAACTACCTGTAACCAGCCCCAGGGGATCTGACACCCTCTCTGGCCTCTGGTGTCACTGCACCAATATGAACATATACAAATCATTAAAAATTTCAAAGTCAGTTTTCAAAAGATTAGAAGTGGGAGAGAAGGAGAGTGGGAAAGGATCAGAATTAAGGATGAGACTTTGAAAATAATTGATGTAGGTAAAGACGCTGGGAGGGGGAAGTTGGGGTTGTAGATCTAGGAGATCACAGTTAAGATGTGCAATGAGAAGATAAGAGTGAGAGGAAGAGAAATAAGAGGGGGCATAAGAGATGCAGGTGAAGAGCATAGTAAAGTATGCCTCTGAGTAAGCTGGGTGAGACGAATGAACAGTCCTAAAACCAAACTGAACAATACAAACAAGAGCAAAACCATCCTGAGACATACGTGCAAGCGTGAGAAATAACAGAAGTAAGAAATAAGAGTCTGTGGAGTGAATTGCTTGCACAACTGTGCTGAGTTGGAAATGAAGTTCTCAGATTCCCTCTGACTCTCAAAGGTTCTGTGTAGTGCTGTGGGGGCCAGCGGGAGGGGCTTTGGTCTCCAAAACTTCAGTGTTAGTGGGTTCTGGCCTGTGGGGGAGGGGAGGTTTTCAATCCTTTTCTGGTGGTTCCCTGGGATCCCTGCACTCCACTGAGGCCTATTTTGGTCCTGCAGGTTGGGTGTGTGAGCAGCAACACTTCTCTCGTAGCTTCTACTACTCTGTGTGTGGACATTTTTTTAAATCGCTGTCCTGACTAGTATGAAATCTTACCCTTCATTTGTTGTTTTGCAGCTCAAGTTTAATTTCAGTTTAACGGTGAATGGGATCCATTCTGCAGAGATCTTTGGGTCTGTAAATGATTTTATGGCTCTGAATGATTTTTAAGCATGATTGCCCTGTGTTTACAACAGGTTTACAGTTTTATTTCTTAGTCCAAAATCTCTTTGAAACTAATCCTGAAACCCTCACATTTTCTTATTCTATATTAGCTTTTAACAAATAAATATGTTCCTCCTAACCTTACATGTTTCTCCCTTTCACTGAGGGGAATGAGCTTAAAAGTTGTGGTTTTCCTTTTGGTTTTTGGTTGCTGAATTCCAGTGATCTCTGGGTGGTAGTAGTCATGAGCCAACTAGAGACTGATTGGAGAGTTGACTTTGCTTTGTTTTGCAGGGCAGAGAATGAACCAACTTTGAGACTGTCCAATGGCATCACCCTTGCTGTGAGCTTTCAGCATTATGTGAGGTAGAAGCTAGAAATGGTCTCCTTGCCTTTTCCTTTCTCTTCTCTCCTTTTCTCCTCCCCTCCAATCCCCCTCCTCTCTTCTTTTCTTGTATTTCTTTTGTTTAGAAGAGACCTGTGTGTGTGCTGGGGGAACAAATCAACTGCCTTCTTTGTTGGAGAGAATGAGAGCCTAATTCTTCTCATTGTTCTTACCTGACAGCAACCTCTGACCTACACAGGAAAGTATAGTGAGCCCAGAAGCAGACTCTGAAGTGTCATGGGGCCAGTGCTAGGCCCTTTGCTCACAGTTGTCACACACAGTACTGATCTTTGAATGACTTTGGAAACATATGCTTAGAACCATAGAGTATAATTGTAATGGAGAAAATACGATTTGAGAATAAAAAACTATCATGAGAGACAACAAAAGCAGGAGCCATGATATAGTCTTTGGAATGCCAATTTTTCTGATCTTATGCAGATAAGATAATGTGGTGGACGTATGGCTGTGTGTATACTGAGCAGTTAAGGAATTTTAAACGTCCATTAAATAATTTCTTGAAGAAAAAAGTCAAATTTGTCTCGTATGTTTTTTAATAGAAAGCCAAAGTTGAGTTCCAGTGGGTCACACTGCAGCAGAATCCACCCTGTGCTCGGACATCCAGCAGTGCTGTCTGTCCCTGACGGCACGGCCGACCTGGGCTCGGTGGGCAGACTGACACTGACTCCAGTTGCTGCTCTGTGCCCCAGCCCCAAGGGCTTCTCCAGCCAGCTGAACAGGATTTCTTCAGTTTCCATATCCTTTGAACAGGTTCTATCCAATTGCCTTTGAAGATGAGTTTTTAATTCTAATTTTAAGCAAGTCTTTATATATGAGTTATGTATCTGACCCTGTATGACTGTATAAAAGTATAACCCAGTGTGAATGCTAGGCTTGCAGTATTTGCCAAAGAACTGAATACAACAGATAGTGACAGGCAGAGATGACACCAGAAAAAATGGTTGGAGTCTAGTGTGGTGGGTCTTGTATGCCTTACTAAGTAATGTGACCTACATTCTGTACGGTGGGAAAACACTGAAGGGTTTGGCAAGAGCCTGTCCAGAGTGCTGTAGGAGAAAAGTATTGATTACCAAACAACTGAGTGAAGTGGACTAAGAGCCAGTAAGTCCTGAGTCCACACTACGTGTGTAGAAAGGCAAGAGTTGACTCTTGAAGAACTTAATGTAAGGAACCAGTGTTCATTACTGAAGTTGGGAGAGCCTGGAGCAGGAGTGGTTTTGTTTATTTGTTTGTTTTTAAGATGGGATCTCTTATATTCCAGGCTGGATTCAAACTCAGTAGCTTTGGATTCCCTTAGACTTACAATCCTCTGCCTCCATGTCCCAAGTGCTAGGATTATAGATGTGAGCCACCACCCCTGGTTTATCCCATGAGTAAATGTTCTATAGTGTCTTGTTGAGACTGGGACATGGGGGTGTCAATGCTGTTTCATAGAAGCAACTGGTTTAACCAGCCTAGCTCTTGCTTCCTCAGCTTTAAAGTAAAGATGAAAGTATCTCGTGGACTGATTTTTCTCCTGCAGTGGTGGAGAACTATAATCCATATGAAGCTTCTCACACAGGAATGTCCAACCCATGACTGTAATGTCATGTGGCCCAGGATAGCTATGAATGTGGCCCAGCACAAAGTTGTAAACTTACTTATCATGAGTTTTAAGTTTTTGTTTTTGTAACAATGGGAATTTTGTAGATGACCACATCATGTTGCAATACCACACAAAATAAACGTGCGTGTGTTGTGTAGGCATGAATGGCTTCAATTTTGTGGTGGTGTGCAGCTTCCCAGGTTACCTTCCATGTGCAGATAGTCAAATTGGCACCATCAGACATTATATGCTTTTGGGGACTTGACAAATGAAATATTGATTATCAATATATACATATTTTTTGAGACAAGGTTTCTCTATGTAGCTTAGGTTGTCCTGGAACTTGCTCTGTAGACCAGGCTGGCCTTTAACTCACAGAGATCCACCCGCCTCTTCTTCCCAAGTGCTGGGATTAGAGGTGTACATCACCACCACCAGGACTGATTAGCAATAATATTTTAACTTATCATTGCAAACCATAGGTGTTTAATGTTAGTCACAAGGCAGGTAAATGTTTTTGATTATTGGGGGTCTTTCCTCACCTCCTTTGTGCCTCATCAGTCTCCCACCATGCTTTACAGTCAGCCCTTTGTTTCTCACCTCATTGAAGATCCAGACATAAATCCAAACACTTATGGACACCTGATTTTTGACAAATACGCCAATATTATACAATGGAAAAAAGAAAGCATTTTTAACAATGGTGCTGGTCTAACTGGATGTTGGCAAGTAGAAGAATGCAAATTGATCCATATTTATCAACCTGCATAAAACTCAAGTCCAAGTGGATCAAAGACCTCAACATAAATCCAGATACACTGAACCTGTTAGAAGAGAAAGGGGGAAATAATCTCGAACATGTTGGCACAGGAGACAGCTTCCTGAACAGAACACCAATAGCACAGGCACAAAGGTTGAAATTAATAAATGGGACCTCATGAAAGTGAAAAGTTTCTGTAAGGCAAAGGACACATCAATAAGCAGCTGAGATGTGGAAAGACCTAAGCTTTGCTGTCTGTTTTCCTATCAGCTAATTTTCATGATAAAAGGAAATGCTGTCCTTTCTCCATTACCATGATTTTAATCCCAGTGTGACCTCTACAATGACCCTAGAAAACAGAACCCCAAAATTATGGGTGAAAAAAAAATTGTTCAACCCAAAGTAGATGACCACTCTTTTGTCAAGGCAAATAATAAGGCTGTTATATAACACATTGTGTAGAACAGTGTTCTAAAGAGAAAACTTAGATTGCTTTGCCAGACTTCCAGAGAGAATCTCCAGGCTGTGGAGCAGGCAGGGACACTCACCTAGAGTCTGGTGGATCTGAGATGAGATGATTTGAGAGCCAGGCAGCTAGAACTTATAAGAAAACTGAAGAGAAATGCAGATTCAGAGCTCCATAGGCCAGTGCTGGCCCACACAAAGCCAGGACAGTTTCCATCCCTATCAGGCTAAATGGAAAAATTCATATTTCATGGCATCAGATTGGAGTTTCCCAAATAATGGGTGGATCCTTGGGGCTCACTAGCTGTCCAGCCTCACTTAATTGACAAATTTGAGGCAAGGGAGACACTGTCTCAAAACAGGATGGATGGTATCTGAAGAATGACAGCCAAGTTGTCCTCTGACCTCCACATGCACACACAAACACACAAAGTGAAGACAAGGGCTGGTCCTGAGGGCCCATTCTTATAATTCCAGAACATGGGATCCTGAAGCTGGAAAATGCCTGGGATACAGAGTGAGAACCTCCCCCCAGAACCCTCCTACCTCCGAACAAAAACTAATGGATTCAAGATTAAGACTTTTTCATGCATTCAAAAGAGTCAAGAATTCACTAACAAGCAGTATTATAAAAATGCTTAAGGAAATCCTTTAAAATTTGTATTTTTTAGCTGGGTGGTGGTGATGTATACCTTTGATCCCAGCACTCAGGAGGCGGAGGTGGGCAGATCTCTGTGAGTTCTAGGCCAGCACAGAGTAAATTCCAGGATAGCCTGCGCTACACAGAGAAACCCTGTCTTGAAAAATGAAAAGATAAAGTACTCTTTGACAATTTCATGCATGTATATAATGTATCTTGATCCACCTCCAAATCTTACTTGACAACAGTGACATGGGGCCAATCAGGAAGAAATGGAAGTGTATTGTTGGATTCTTCTATATATGTCAACCATTGACCCCTGTTAAAATTTTAAAGCCTAAAGCAATGAGTCATGACTAATATGTCAAGACAGAGATAGAATACTCAATCCAAAATAGAGTCCAAAAATAGTAAAGAGAACAAATGGAAAACGTATAACAAGGGGATTTAATACCATGGCTGTATTCATGTTAAATGTAAATGGTTTTAAGTGTCCAATTAAGGGCTAGTAATATAGTTCAGTCGGTAGAGTGCTTGACTAGTGTGCTCAGAGCCCTGCATTTGGACTTCCATACTACATAAACTGAGCCTAGTGGTATATACCTGTAATCTCTGCACTCAGGAGGTGAATACAGGATCAAAAGTTCAAGGCCATCCTTGGCTACATACATAGCTTGAGGCCAGGCTAGCTACATGAAACCCTGCCTTAAAGGAAGGTAGGGCTTGAGCGATGGCTTAGTGGTTAAGAACTGGCAGTTTTTCCAGAGTTCAATTCCCAGCTCCCACATAGCAGTGCACTACTGTCTGTAACTGCAGTTCCAGGGGACCTGATGCCCTTTCTGGCCTTTACAGGCACTTCATGCATGAGCCAGACCGCATGCAGACAAAACACCCATACAAATAAAATGAAAATGATTTTTAAAAGTAAAACACCAGCTGAGCAGTGATGGTGCATGCCTCTAATCCCAGCACTCAGGAGGTGGTGGCAGGCAGATTTCTGAGTTGAGGGCCAGCCTGGTCTACAGAGCAAATTCTAGGATAGCTAGGGATATGCAGAAAAAAAACCCAATCATAAGACAACCATATGCTTGGACTCTAGACACTCTATTTTTTTTTTTAAATTCTTCACATTATATGTGAAGCAACTCAAAGATCCTCTGACCCTGGACAATGAGTGTAGTGGCCTCAGTTCCTATGCTAATGCCTGCTGAGGTCTGTGAAGGAGACTTTGAGAGTTCAGCCTCCCTTTGTTCAGTGACTTTCTAAAACGTTTCGTTCTATAGTATATAAACAGCCCCTCCCCAACAAGGAAAATCTGCCTCCAAGTGTCAAGTGCTAATAAATATTGAGAAACCCTATTCAGGGCATGAGCATAAGAAAGCAAAAGTTGCCGAGGTGGTGGCACATGCGCCTTTAATCCCAGCACTCGGGAGACAGAGCCAGGTGGATCTCTGTGAGTTTGAGGCCAGCCTGGGCTACAGAGCAAGATCTAGGGCAGGCACCAAAACTACACAGAGAAACCCTGTCTTAAAAAAAAAAAAAAAGCAAAAAGTCCAGAGAGGAGTGATTATTTCCAGGCCTTTGTCTTGGTGAGAAATAGGGTTGGATAAAGTAAGAGGAGGTTTCTCTCAATCCAAATGCACTCAATTCTTTTCTAGAAAATACCCCTTTGTATGCAGTTCTACCCAAGCATGCACTACCTCATACAGAAATTTACTAGGTTTTATGTGTCTACTATACTAAAATGTGGTAAAACTTGAGCACAGATACTGAATCTAGTTACTCATCTTTATACCTCCAGATCCTAGCATTGTGTTTAGCTTGTAGTGCCACTCAAATTTATGATCAGATGAATAAGATGAATCAATAAATTGTCAGTCACTCATTAATACCCTGCAGAAGTGAGTCTGAGGATTCTGGTAGCTCTCCAGTGCATCATACCTGTCTTTGCTGTGGGAAAGCTAAATGTGCAATTGTATAGCATGTGTGTCTGTTCCTGGAGTGTGAGCAGGCCAGTATGTACGTTTGTTTTCTATGAGTACATAGTTGTAAGAAAAGTTTGACCGTTTTCTTTAGCAGCTAAACATATTTCTGTATGGACCTTTGGGTCTACCTCTGATATCAGATCAGGAGCAGCCAAGTACCACTGTCTTCAGAGATACCTCTTACTTCATTGACTGGAAGAAACACAATTTGTTTATGGTACCCACTTTGGATCTCAATTTGGATACAGGTATGTATCTACATTTTGCACCAAAATTTAGAAACCCAGGGGGCTGGAGAGATGGCTCAGCGGTTAAGAGCACCAGCTGCTCTTCCAGAGGTCCTGGGTTCAATTCTCAGTACCCACATGGCAGCTCACAGCTGTCTGTAACTCCTGTTCCAGGGGATCTGATGCTCTCATACAGACATAACTGCAGGCAAAACACCAATGTGAATAAAATAAAAATAAATTATTTAAAAAAATTACTTAAAAAATTTAGAAACCCAAAGAATTAGAGAAATGAATATATAAGCAGATGTCTGTGAAAACAGGACTTCGTAATACATTGGTTGACAAGAGAATGGGGATCTGGCCACATTTAAGAGTCCACTTAGAACAAGGCAGTGTGTCCCACACATAGCTCAGTGAGAGCCTGCTTTGTCATGGAGTCTGACACTTTTCTCACTTCCGCTGGTACCTCTCTTTCTCATGCTTTTCCCAGGGCTCTTCTTGGACAAATGTTGTACTTTCATCTGTCAGTTTGGAAGCTTTAGAACAGTAGATGAGGAAACAAAGAATCTTCTGTATGTGGAAGAGAAATGATTCCTATTTAAATGAGTGTTAGTGCACAGAAAACTACTTAGGAGAAATTAAATGCAACACAAATACCAGCTTTAACATAACATAACATAAAGCTAGAAAGCTGGCTGTGGTACTTATGTAGGGTCTAACCATGTTAATTTTGGGTAAGTTGTACTAAATGTTGAAAAGTTAGGACCAGCAAGATGGCTCAAAGGTACCTGCTATCAAGCCCTAATGACCTGAGTTTTATCCCTGGGATCCACAAGGTAGAAGGAGAGATCTATCTTACAAGTTGTCTTCTTACTTCCACACATGCAGCATGGCACATGGATGCACAAACACATACACATGAGACAATTAGCTTACTTATTAGAAAGTGAATGGTTAATGACTGGATCAATAAATTCAACTGCAACCATGGTGAAGGTCTTGGAGGTTTACAGTTCTGAGTTTGAGTATTTGAGCCCTATGGAAAATGGCCAGTAGAGAAAGGGAAGTTCTAGGATTTTCACTAGCATGAAAAGATTGCTGCATCTTGGGATAAGGCAGCATCTTGAGGGTATCTAAGAAATAAGCCTCCAGAGAAGGGTCTTTGTCCTTGAGAACACATCCCATCCCAGAGGGTGGGATGAGAGGAAGCAGCCTTGGACAGTCTCTGGAAGTATGTGGTTTTGAGAGGAAACAACTTGCAGTCTTAACAAGTAGGGTGTCATGGGTCTTGACTAGAAGGGAGATCTACCTGGATTTCTGGGATCTTACTTTTAAAAACAATTGAGATTGAATTTTATTGTAGCCCATGTTGGCCTCCAATTTGATGTGAAGCCAAGAATGTCCTTGAACTTCTAATCCTTCTGCTTCTGCCTCTTAAGTGCTGGGTTACAGGCATGTGTCACTAGGCCTGATTTATACAGTGCTGGGGATGAACTCAGAGTTTCATGTATGCTAGGCAGCACTCTACCCACTGAGCTACAGCCCCAGCCTCATTATCTCTTTGCCCCTTTCTCTCATTCTTAGACTTCACTGGTTTCCATGGTTTCTACAGTTCACTGTGTCTTAACTTTGGTCAGTTAACTTTGTGAATGAATAAATACAGAAAACTCCCCTCGTTTCTCACATTCATTTATTTTTTGCTATTTGAAACAGGGTCACACACTGTCAAATTGTATAGCATAGGCTGTCCTCAACTTGCTGTAGTCCTTCTTGTACTGGTATTTGGTTTCCCAAGTACTAATATTATAGGAGCATGCTGCCACACCATGCTCCCTCCTTCAGTTCTTAAAGGACAGAACTAGGATCCACAGGAGATGCTTTCCACTGTGGATCTGGGTTTGGGACTATCCTTGTGGAACCTTAAAGGGTGTGACTAGTACTTAGGAACACAGATTTTGAGTTTATCTGGCTAGATCTACCACTCAGTTCTACCATTCACAAGCTCATATTGGACAAAGCATTTAACCAGGCTGTGCCTCTTTTCTCACTTGTAAAAGGTCATAACAATAGGTCTTACTTGAGTGTTATGAAGTCTAAATCTTTAGAAAGGACATATAAGGAATTTAACATGGCACCTGGCATGTAGCACAAGTTACCTGGACTATCATTACTCAAGTTTGAAGCTGATCTCTGACTCTTACTAGTCACACCTACCTTAGAAAGGTCCACAGGAAGGGACTAGAGAAGGGACTAGTGAAGAGTAGTATTTGCTGCTCTTGAGGAGGACTCAGGTTCAGTTCCTAGCATCCACATGGTAGCTCACAACTGCCTGTAACTCCAGTTCCAGAGGATCTGACACCCTCTTCTAATTTCTACAGGCATTGTACATATGTGGTACATATGCATACATACAAGTAGAATACTGATATATAAAATAAAATTTTTTAAAAAAATTTGAGCTGGATAGATGGCTCTATGGTTAAAAGCACTAGCTACTCTTCCAGAGGTCCGGGGTTCAATTCCCAACACCCACATGGCAGCTCACAGCTATCTGCAACTCTAGTTCCAGGGGATCTGATACCCTCACATCAATGCACATAAAATAAAGTTAAATAAATTATTTTAAGAAAAGTCCACAAGAAGGCCAGGTGTGGTAGTTCATACCTTTAATCCTAACACGTTGGAGGCAGAGGTAGGTGAATACTCTGAGTTCAAACCCAGCCTGGTTTACATATCAAGTTTCAGGCCAGCCAGCACTACATAGTGAGATCCTTTCTCAAAAAAAAAAAAAAAGTTATACAAGAAATAAATAAATTTATTATGTAATGCTTCCATAGCAAATGCACAAGGGTGCTATTTCCTTTGTATTTTACATACATGGCTATTTTAATGTTCATATAAGTCATTATTATTTTGTTTCCATAATGTGGGTGGAGGAGCAGATTCAAGAGAGGAACTGAATGTTTGAATTTAGACCTAGTAGTTCCTTCTTGGTCAGGATAAGGTTCTGGTCACTTAGTGTATAAGGGGCTTACCTTACAAATTTCTCTTTTATCTTTTTATTTAGATTTGGTGCTTCCAGATGTGAGTTATCAAGTGGAATCCAGTGAGGGGAATCAGTCTCAGAATATGGACTCACAGGGACTGGTTCTGCTACTTTTCCTATTTGTGGATTTCTACAGTGGATTCCCAGTCCAGCAAGTGGAAATCTGGGGTATGTGTAGAAAAATGCAGCAGCCAGGTTGGGTGTGCCAAGTGCTAAGTGGATAAAGAAAGAAAGATCTGTACGCCTTTTGGGTACTCCTTTCTCCGTGAGCTATGGCAGCCTCTGCCCTCGTTGTGTTCCTGTGGTGTGGTATTAGTTCCCACTGCATCATGGGTGAAGCAAGACTGCTTATAATGCAGTCAGAAGCGCTGTCAGTGACTGGTGCCAATTACTTGTGGCTGTCAGATATGAGGTTGATTGTTCCTGCTGTCTGCCTGCCTTCCAAGCCTGATATGAGGTTGATTGTTCCTGCTGTCTGCCTGCCTTCCAAGCCTCTTCCTGCTGTCCTGGTGTGTGCTCACCCTGAGGAGGAAGCACTGCTTTCCTGGGCTTAGGCTGTCAACTCTGAGAAGCCAATGTTGTTTGGTGCCCCTGCCTCATTGATTAAGAACAAGAGAATGGGAAAGAAAAGAGGCCCGGGTTTGTGAAGTTCAGGTGAGGGGAGTTTGGTGAGGATGCTGGGGCATGTGCGCACGCGGACAAACTGACGAGGGCTGCAGTGGAGAGGACCTCGTTCAGGTGGTTTTCCTGTGCACTCCGATTCCAGCTTCCTCAGAGATGGTTGAAAATCAAGTCACATAAATCATCTGAGCCTCCCTTTTCAATCTTTAACATGAGTTGTTAAACTAGGAGATATCAAAGGCCCTTCAGAGGCTAAATGCCCGCCTGAGACTTAAGATCTGTTACTTTCTGGCATTTTTAAAATGCCTGCCAGAGGATAATTTGAGTTTGACACCATGTTCCGAGTCCTACTGAACATATCCAAAGAACTCAGACGCTTTGAAAACAGTGTGACTTATCATTTTTGTTGTACTGGGATAATTTATACACCTCTGTGTAGCATATCTCTACAGGCTTGCAACTTCCCAGTAGTTATACTCAGTTTTAGATTTAAAAATTCACTGCTGCTAGGCAATGGTGGCACACACTTTTACTCCAGCACTCGGGAGGGAGAGGCAAGCAGATCTCTGTGAGTTCAAGGCCAGCCTGGTCTGTAGAGTGAGTTCCAGGACAGCCAGGACTACACAGAGAGACCCTGTCTCGAAACAAGAACAGCAACAACAACAAAAAAACCCTTAAAAATTCAATGCTAAAAAACAATAATAAAATAAATAAAAATCCAGGTGTGGTGGCACATGCATTTTGTTTTGTTTTTTTATTATTTTCTTTTTTTTCAAGACAGTGTTTTTCTCTGTAGCCCTTGCTGTCCTGGAACTCACTCTGTAGACCAGGCTGGCCTCCAACTCAGAGATCTGCCTGCCGCTGCTCCCCCACCCTAGTGTTAGGACTAAAGGTTTGCAATACCACCACCCAGTGTGTGGCATACATTTTTAATCCCAACATTTAGGAGATAGGCAGGCAGATCACTGAGTTTGAAGCCATCCTGGTCTACACAGCCAGTTCCAGGCTAGCCTGAGTTACATCGTGAGACCCTGTCTCAAAACGAAAATCACTTCTAGGGCTGAAGAGATGGCTCTGTGGCTAAGAGCAAGTACTGCTCTTGCAGAGGACAGAGTTGGGTTCCCAGCACCTTGTAAAGTGTCTTATAACTGCCTGTGTCTCAAGTTCCAGGAGGGGGATCTGACACCCTCTTCTGGCCTCTGTGGGCACCTGGAGGCATGTGTATATACATCTATGCATGCATGCATAGATATAGATAAACATATAGATATGAAGTTTTAAATCTTAAAAAGATAATAAATTTTTAAAAACTGCTGCATAGTAACTAGAGCAGGTGTCTTAAAACCCTCTGAAGGAGACACAGTGAGAGACAGCCAGGGTGAGTTTGCCCTGTCTTTCCCCGTCCTTCCTCACCTCCTTGAATGCCTTCTCCAGAGCTCTGTGCTTTAGGCAACAGATTGTGCAGAATTAGTCTGTGTTCACGTGTCTTTTAAAAAAAATCAGTCGGCTGGCCTCCCGCCCACCTTGTCATGGTAACTTCTATGATTAACTCCTTATTTTGCCACAGTGCCAAAAGCATCTGGTGGTAGGAGCAGTTTTAGGAATAACTTTGTTTTTTTATTTTTTTAATTAAATGTCTGCCTTCAAAAACTTCTCATTTTTCTTGGGTTCTTCTTGGGTCCAGAGTATATAAAATAGAATCCGCGTGTTTCATCACCATAGCAACAGCAGTATTCCCCTTTGAACATTGCGTGTGTGTTTCAGAATACTTCATTTTACATGACCCCAGTTTATCTAGACAACATATCTGAGAGAACACATAAGAAAAGCTATTTTCTGCACAGAAGCGAGAAGAGTGAAGTTACCTCATCATCACTAGTTGGTGATAAAAATAAAAAATGACCTTTAATCTATGTTCACTTCTAGTTCCAGATTCCTTTTAAGTCCATATATAACTTTCTCTCCCTGGAGAGCATTGTGGTGCCCTGTGATAGGAACTGTTCCTTCTGACTTTTATTTTTTTATAAGTGTGTGTGTGTGCACCTGTGCATGCACACATGTGTGTATCTGTGTCTGTGTGTGTTGTGTATGAATGAATGTTTCGCCTATGTGTATGTATATATACCACATGGGTGCTTAGCATCCTTAGGTCAGAGGCCCAGAACAGGAGTCGGATCCCCTGGAACTGGAGTTACAGACAGTTGTGAGTCACCATGTAGGTGCTGGGAATCGAACCTGGTCCTCTGTAGGAGCAAGTGCCCTTAACTCCTGAGCCACCTCTCCAGCCCCACATGTCGGTCTCTGAGTGATGCTAGCAGAGGTGACTGTGGTTACTTCATCTAATTTTTAATTAGTTTGAGACAGGATCTTGTATGTCCCCAGGCTGCCTCACACTCACTGGACAGCTGAGGCTGCCCTGAACTCCTTATCCCCCTGCCTCCACCTCCCAAGTGCTGGATTATAGGTGTGTGGAACTATGCCCAGTTTATGTGATGCTGGGGATCAAACCCAGGGCTATTTACATGCTAGGCAAGCGCTCTCCCAACTGAACAACATCCCAGCCCTCACCCCATTTTATACATTTTTTAAATTTAAATCATTTTTAAAGCTTTAGCCTTTTCTTTGCCACACTGGAAAGAGATGGCACACTGCTGACAGCGGCAGCTCACTTACGAGAGATGCTCAAGAAGGACTGGGAGGTCAGACCTCCTGAGAGGCTCCTTCTTCTTGGAGGACACCACTGTCACTGTTCATAGCATGGGTTAAGCATTTGTGTCTTCAAAAGCAATGTAACTCACTTTAATTTTCCTAAACTAAGCTTGCTTTTATTTGCAAATGGGAATTGAGAGGGGCTGTCTCTGAAAATCAGTTATTTGTGGAAAGGTGGAAGTAGCTTCTTCAGGAGGCACTACCCCAGCCCCAGTCCTAACACAGAGCATGTGGACAGCAGTCCTGAGCAGTGTCGCCCTCATTCATGGATCCCAACATTCTCATCCTCTTAGGACTCCATACTTTGCTCACAGCTCATCTCAGTGCCATCCTCTCAGAGAGCCGCAGCACAGTGCAAGACTCCATCCAGTCAGCCGTGGACCAGGTCTTGGAGCGGCATCGCCAGGCTGCCCAGGTAATAAACTACTAGGGGGAGTGTACAGTCTCCCTCCATGTGCCTTCTCTTCTGCACCTTAGTGAGGTCCTAATGCTGCATCTGGACAGGAAGGTAAGCTTGCACTTAGGCCACAGTGACCAGTGTGTGCTTGAGCAGCCCCAGAAATAACAAAAAACAAACAAAAACCATGGCTACCATACCTCTTACTTTTTTTTTTCTTCCAAGATAGGGTTTCTCTGTGTAGCCCTGGCAGTCCTGGATCTCACTCTGTAGACCAGGCTGGCCTCAAACTCACAGATCTGCCTGCCTCTGCCTCCCGAGTGCTGGGATTATAAGCGTGCATCACTGCATATTGATCCCACATATTCTCGAGCTGTTTCAGTAAACCTTACCCTCTTTCCTCATTTTCCCAATTCTTTCATAATGTCCCACTTGCTTCTGCCCAGACTGAGTTCTTCCAATCTGTGCACTTTTGGTAATACATTTCCTACTTCCTATGCCTACCCCTTGTAGAAAAAACAGCCAACTAAAGAGCAAAGTTTAAAACTAAAAACAACAAAAACAACCAACATTAAGTTGAGCTGGATCTGGTAGCTTCTGTATGTAATCACAACACTTGGAAGATTGAGGCAGGATTAGTGAAAGTTCAAGGCCAGCCTGAGTTACAGGATGATTTCTAGGCCAGCCTAGGCTATAGCTGTTAGTTTTATGCAGCAGCACAATGTCATTCAAACCCACTATGAGAGTTTACTAGGAGAAGCAGGGGACAGGAGAGACGTGTAGAGAGAGAGGAAGGAGGAGAAGGAGGAAGAAGAAGTGGGGGAGAAATCTGTGACCTGCTTTTTATGGATTCCCCTGCACACGGGCTCACATAACTACACCACTCATGTGCATAGATTGTGTGATCACGCAGCACACAGATTACGTAGGACGTAAGGACCCTTGCTTGGCTACTGAACAGCGCATGTGCAGTCATGTACCAACAGTAGTGTGACACCCTGCCACAAAGGGGCCAGTGAGATGACTCCGTGGTCAAAGCACTTGCCACACAACCCTGACCAACTGCATTTGATCCCAGAGACTCATAAAGGTAGAGTGACAGAACCAGCTCGGTGGAGTTGTTCTTTGACCCCCACACATGCACTGTGACATGTGCAACCTACACATCGTGCACTCAAACAATAAGAAGTCTAAAGCAAAAATTTAAATATTTGTTTTATTTTGTTTGCTTTTTTTTAATATTTATTTTTAGAGCTGGAGAGGTGGCTCAGCAGTTAAGAGCACTGGCTGCTCTTCCAGAAGACCTGGTTTAATTCCCAGCACCCACAAGGCACCTCACAACTGTCTGTAACTCCAGTTCCAGGGGATCTGGTTCCCTCTTCTGGCCTCTGCTGGCACCATGCACACATGTGGTACACAAATATTCATGCAAAACACCCATATACATAAAAATAAATAAAAGTCGGGTGTGCTGGGCAGTGGTGGCACATGCCTTTAATCCCAGCCCTTGGGAGGTAGAGGCAGGGCAGATCTCTGTGAGTTTGAGGCCAACCTGGTTTACAGAGTGAGTTCCAGGACAGCCAGGACTACACAGAGAAACCAAAATCAAAATCAAAAAATTTTGTCTCGAAAAATCAAAAAAAAAAAAAAAATTGGGTGTGGTGGCACATACCTTTAATCCCAGGTCTCTGAAGCCAAGGCCAGTCTGGTCTATGCTGGTTTTATCATACAAGAAAGGTCACGAGGCACAACAAAACCCAGTATCAGAGCTTTATTGGAGGTGGGGGGACAAAAGAGAGTGACCAGGCCTGTGAAAGACACGTGCAGGGAGAGAGGGAGGGGGAGGAGACTGTGACCGGCTTTTTAAAGGATTTCCCTGCACATATGCATGTGGGCTTATGGAGCTATGCCACGCAGATTGCATGACCATGCTGTGCATAGATGACATAAGATGTAAGGTCCCTTACTTGGCTACTGAACTGCACATGTGCGGTCATATAGCTGAAGGAGTGGCAGAATCCTAACAGTCTCCATAGTGAATTCCTAGCCAGCCAGGGCTACACAGTGAGACCCTGTCATAACACATAGAAACAAACATACAAAGTGTTTTTATTATGTGGCCGTGTGTGTGGACAGAGGCCACTGGGGTTAGGTGGCTGTGAGCTGCCTGACAGGTGCTGGGAACCAAACCTCTGCAATAGCAGTACTGCTCGTAACTGCTGAGTCATCTCTCCAGTGCCAAATATCTGTTTCATTGTTTTGTTTGTTTGGGAAACAAGGACTGGAATTGTCTAGGCTAGCTTTAAACTCTTAGTGGAAAATGACCTTGACCACCTTTCTGACCCTTCTGCCTCCACCTCCAGGGTGCTGTTGTTACAGGTGTGTGCTACCACACCTGATTTATTCTGTGCTGGTCCAGGGTCTCATGCATGCCAGGCAAGCATTCTATCAACTGAGCTACATTCCCTGGTTCCTACCCAGTGTCTTATTGTCTTTTCTTAGTATGTCATATCATTATGCCATCTCTGTGGAAGAGGATGTTTTGAACTGTAAAGTCCTTGTCACAACAGAAAACAACATCATTATCTTGTTAATATTGGTGATGGAACTGTTGATACTCTGCCTCGACTGCAGTCTTTGTCCCTTTGCCATTCGCAGAGCCAGTGCTCTGGGACTGATATGTTTCCTCCTTACTCCAGGCTCATCAGAGACTGCAGGGCTCCCTCTCTGTGGCTGTGAACTCCATCATGAGTGTGCTGACTGGAAGCACCTGCAGCAGCTTCAGAAAGACATGCCTCCAGGCTCTTGAGGTTAGCAGATGGGGTCAACACCGCTGAGTGATGCTGCAGCAGGCCTACAACCTGCAGTGCCGAGAGAAACACCTAGAGTGTTCTCCTGCTTGGTACCAGCCTTGAGTGTTTTCAGGTATTTGTTGGGGCTAGAGAGATGGCTCAGCACTTAAGAGCTGCTCTCCCACCAGACAGTGGTACTGCACGCCTTTAATCCCAGCACTCAGGAGGCAGAGGCAGGAGGATATCTCTGAGGCCAGCCTGGGCCAGGACAGCCAGGCTACCTGCCTTGAAAAACCAAAATAAAAAAAGAGCTGCTCTCCCAGAAGACCTGGGTTCAATGCCCAGCTCCCATATGGCAGCTCATCACTATCTGTCTCAGGGCATCTGATGCCCTCTTCTGGCCTCTAGGCACCAGGCATGCATGTGGTGCACAGGCATACAGCAGGCAGGCAGAACACCTGTGGTGGAGCACACCTTTAGTCCCAGCATTTGAGAGGCAGAGGCAGGCAGATCTGAGTTCAAGTGGTCCACAGAGCGAGTTCCAGGACAGCCAGGGCTACACAGAGAAACCCTGTCTCAAAACATAAATAATTAATTAAAAAAAGAAATTTGTTGAAGGAAAGTGGTAAATATACCCTTTTTATAAATGAGAAAAGTTATACTCAGAGAGAGCTAGAATTAGAGCCTTGATTCCCAGCTCAGCCTTGTGGAAGAATGCTTCGCTCCCTCATGGTGACACAATGCACGGACATAACCGAGCAGACACAGTGTCGTGTACGTGTGACAGAATGGAGTGAGTGATGTAGTTTGGCACCAGAGTTTGGGGGTCAGTTGATCCTTGACTCGTTTACTTGCTATGTGGAGTTAGGCCTATATTTAACTTCTCTGAAACTTGTTTAAAAGTTGGGGGAACATATGAGTCCCTCATAGGTTGGGGGTGAAATGTAGGCTACAGTCTGAATGTTTGTATCATTCCAAACTTCACATGTTGAAATCCTAACCCTCAACGTGGTGGTCTTAGGCTACCATACCTAGCTCAAGATATTTTCAAGTTTTTGGAGCTGTCAAGATATCTCAGGGAAAAGCACCCGCTGCCAAACTTGATTGCGTCTGAGTTTGATCCCTGGAGCCCATATAGTTGAAGAAAATAACTCTTGGAAGTTGTCCTCTGAACTCTACACATGCACTCTGTGGTTATACATGTATAGGTGTGCACTTGTACATGCTTGCGTACACACACATGCACACACACAAAGCAAATGTTTTTCTTTTTGAAACAGGGTCTATATAAAAAGTCCAGAACTCACTATGAGGACCAGGATGGCCTTGAACTCATAGATATCCTCCTGCTTCTCCCTCCTGGGATCAAAGGTGTGTAGCCTAAAGGAAACTTCTAAGAGCTGAGGTTGTGCTCTTCAGTTGGCTGTTTTGTTCTCTGAGGGGTGGTCATATGAATGGGATTGTAACAGGCCCCAGACCTTAGCACAACTGACTCCATGGTGGAAGTACCATTCAGGCTGTAAAACACAGCACACAGACAGCACCACCTGTCAAAACTAAAGCAAAGACTTAAAGACTTCTGGGGACGTCTCTCAAAGTACTAGCTTTGCTTTTTTAGCTTCTGTAGTTCTGCTTCTGGCTAACTGTTCTTGTTAACTTAAGTATGTCAGCCCAGAACATGGTTTGTGTGCCCACCCTGAAAAAGGCTCAGTGCTACCCTGGGATCCCGAACACCCAGTGTAGTCACCAGCCAGCTAATAAAGACTTTCTATTGGCTTGTCTGAGTAGTCTTTTCTGGTGAATACCCCACAACAGGATTAGGTTTTTTGTTTGTTTGTTTGTTTTTTTGTAACCAAGTTTCTCTGTGTGGCCCTGGCTGGCACTCACTCCATAGACCACACTGGCCTTGAACTCACACAGATCCACCTGCTGCTGCCACTGGGATTAAAGGTGTGAGCCACCACTACCTGGCCAGGATTAGTTCTTAATTAAGTGGCCTACAGCTGGTGAGATGGCCGTGGGTAGAGGCACTACCAAGCCTGACATACTGACTTTGATCATCGGGAGCTACACGGCGGAGGGAGAAAACCAGCTCCCACAGGTTGTACTCTGTCCCCCACATGCATCATGGCACCCCATCCAGTAAATTAAAAAAAAATCAAGTGGCTCCAGAGAAACCCTTGACCCTCTGCAGTGTGAGGACACAGGGAAAGACCCCAACTATGCTGAGACCTGACCTTGGTCTCTAACACTGCTGTGCTAAAACGCTCTGACAGAAGCAACCTGAGAGAAGGGTTTACCTCAGCCTACATACAGTTCATCATGGAAGTCAGGACAGTGAGAGCTCAGAGCAGTTGATCACCCTGCATCTGTTGTCAGTAACAGTGTGCTGGCCAGTGTTTGGTCAACTTGACAGAAGCTGGAGTCATCTGAGAGGAGGGAACCTCTACTGAGAAAACAGCAGCTCAGTAGGCAAGCCTGTGGGACATTTTCTTGATTAATGATTGATGTGATAGGATGGCGCTATCTCTGGGCAGGTGGTCTTGGGGTATATAAGAAAGTGGACTGAGCAAGCCATGGAAAGCCAGTAAGCAGTTCTCCTCCATGGCTTCTGCTTCAGTTCCTGCCTTGAGTTCCTACCCTGGCTTCCTTCAATGATGGGCTGTTACCTGAGAGTTGTAAGATGAAACAGACTATCTCCTCCCCAAGTTGCTTTGGTCATGGTGTCTTACTACAGAAATAGAAACTCTAAGACACACACAGCAGTGAATGTGTGGGTGCAGGCCAGTACTCCACTCACTTCCCCGTTTCATACAGTTCATGATCTCCTGATGAGGAACCAACAGTTCCACCTACAATTAAGAAGGGTCGCCGGGCGGTGGTGGCGCATGCCTTTAATCCCAGCACTCGGGAGGCAGAGGCAGGTGGATCTCTGTGAGTTCAAGGCCAGCCTGGTCTACAGAGCGAGTTCCAGGACAGGCTCCAAAGTTACACAGAGAAACCCTGTCTCGAAAAACAAAACAAAACAAAAAGGTCTTCCCACATCAGTTAACATGATCGGGATAATCACTGGTCTGTCCAGAGGCCTTCCGTCCAGGTGATTCTAAATTTTGTCAAGGTGACAATTAACATTAATGGTCACCATCACATACCCTGATCTCAGATAGCCAAGAGTGTGAGAAAGAAATCTGTAGCATTTATAAGCCTCTTAGTCTATGAAAGTTTGTTGTAGTGGCCGAGCAACTGAGACTGGAAATACAAACTGCATGATGGGTTCTCAGTATGCATTAGTTCCCTGTATTCCTTTGGGGTTATATGGTGACCAGTTGGGAGCAGATCACAGACTCCCTATTTGTCGATGCTGCCGTTTCCCCAAGACAAGCTTTGGCTGCTCGGGAACTCTGTGTAGATGAGGCTGGTCTTGAACTCACAGAGCTCCACCTGCCTCTGCTTCCAATGCCTGGCTGTTCCTTCATTTTTATGTGCTTTTAAAAGATAATATAACACATAGAAATATTTAAATGCACTGGCGGTGGTGGCGCATGCCTTTAATCCCAGCACTTGGGAAGCAGAGCCAGGTGGATCTCTGTGAGTTCAAGGCCAGCCTGGGCTACCAAGTGAGTTCCAGGAAAGGTGCAAAGCTACACAGAGAGAAACCCTGTTGCAAAAAGAAAAAAAAAAAAAGAAAAAAGAAAAAGAAAAACTTAAATGCTAATATCTATCACTATAATTTTAATTTTTGCACATCTCATAGTTAAAACCAAGAAACTATATTTTTGTATATAAAATGGCATTTTGCCAACTTCAAAGGGGTTAGAATTTGCTTTGGTTAATAAATAGTATACTTGGGCTGGAGAGATGGCTCAGTGGTTAAGAACACTGGCTGCTCTTCCTGAGGTCCTGAGTTCAATTCCCAGCAACCACATGGTAGCTCACAACCATCTGTAATGAGATCTGGTGCCCTCTTCTGGCCTGCAGACAGAACACTGTATACATAATAAATAAATCTAAAAAAAAAAGTATAGTTTATTACTTAATCTAATAATCCAGTCTTCTAATTTTGGGCATTTAAGTTGATAACATTACTGTATGTAAATAGTGCTTCAGTTAATACTTTATGTGATATCTTGTTTTATCTAAAATTGTTTCCTAGATTAAGTGCTTTGAACTAGTGGCACAAAGAATACTGCCTTTATAAGCAAGTGCCTTTGAGTCATGACTTCATCTTTGGGCATGTGGGTGATGGGGGAAGAAGTGGCCCTGGCTTTGTCCTACCTGATCTTGAGTGGTTCACTTTTTTGAATTTCAATTTCTTGTCTATAAAATTAAAGTGTTAGGGACTGGAGAAATGGCTCAGCTGTTATAAAAGAACTTGCTGTTCTTCCAGAGAACCCAAGTTTAGTTCCAAGTACCCATATCAGGTGGCTCACAACCATCCCCAGGGGAATCGATGCCTCTTCTAGCCTCTGCAGGATCCTGCACACACATGGCTTACAAACATACAAACACACATAAAGAAACATTTTTTAATTAGTGTATGGTTTCAGGTGATTCCTCATGTTCTTTAACTCTGATATCCTACAGTCCTGTATTAAAGCATCAAAGGCTAGTCCATATGCCCTGGATACAGACTGTGTTCTCTGGTTCTCTTCTCTCCAGAAGGCTTGTCTTCCGAGGAAGACTTCCTACCTCTTCCTCAGCCTTACTGAGGAATTCCACGGCCTCAGTGGAATCACTGCTTTCTCGATCATCTTATGGAAGAGAATCTTTCACAACCCAGTCATGAGACAGAGGGATCTCTGGGATTTTTATCTGCTGTAGACAGAGATCTTGGTTGAAGATCTTGCTAAGGTGGGAGGACATATGGAAGCCACATACCAAGTATCTCGGGCCCTTCTCTGCCTCTCCGTGCTCCCATAGAGACAGAGAACGCTGATCTCTTGCCTTCCTCGGCCTCTGTGGTGCCTCCCCTTTGGTTTTCAGTGGTGAATTCAGTACCTTCTATTTCTCATGAATTTCAGGCAGCTGACACACAGGAATTTGGGACCAAACTGCACAGAATATTTTATGATACCACCCAGCACCGACTCCGGCACCGCTGCTCATGTGACACAGAACCGGTAAGTGTAACGATAATACTCGGTACTCTAGTGGGAATCTCCCATTTTGATGTGGGAACCCTTAGTTCAGGGTAGATGAGTACACATGCTTCAGATCGCATGGCTGGCCTTTTAGCAAAGATGCCTTGGCCCAGAGAAACGTTCCAGAACCAAGTGCTTTGTAGAAGCCAAGAGCAAGGAGGACACTGAGTTCCATTTCTACCACTGAGTCATTGTTGGTGTCCTTAGAGATTTAACCTTGTGAGCTTTGGTTTCCACGTTAGTAAAATGATAATAATGCATACCCGAAATCACTATTGTGAAGTTTTGTTTAATAAAAATCTACCTTTAACCGTTCTCCTTTCTGTGTGCCGGAGGTCTAGAGCAGTTGAAGTTTCTACTTTCAAGGAGGTGAGAGAAGTCCAGCACCTTTGGTGACAGTGTCCTCTAACAAGGAGAGATCCTAGCCAGAAAATTCTGTGTGCCTTCATTCCAGGTGTAGCTGGTAATAAATTGTTCAACTAAAGCCCACATTTCTGGCTCGCCCTCCCTCCCTCCCCTTTTGGTTTTTCAGAACAGGTTTTTCTGTATAGCCCTGGCTGTTCTGGAACTCCCTCTGTAGACCAGGCTAGACTTGAACTTAGAGAGCTGCCTCCTGGGATTAAGGGTGTGCGCCATCACACCTGGAGCTGGTTTTTTGTTTGTTTGTTTGTTTTGTTTTTTGGGATAAGGGTTTCTCTGTGTAACAGCCCTGGCTGTCCTGGAACTCACTCTGTAGACCAGGCTGGCCTCGAACTCACAGAGATCCTCCTGCCTCTGCCTCCCGAGTGCTGGGATTAAAGGTGTGTGCCACCACCGCCCGGCTTCTCTTGACTTTTTTAAAAACTAAAATATAAGTTGAATAAGCAAAAGAGACTAAAGATTAAATCATTACACTGTCCCTTCTGGGAGGGAGGGAAGGAGGGAGGGAGGGAGGGAGGGAGGGAGGGATTGTCAAGATGGCTCCTTAACATCAGGCAATAAATGGAATGGTCATTTCTGAGAAATGGAAAGCAAAAAAATTTTTGAAAACAGGGTCTTACTATATAGCCTTGGCTGGCCTGGCACTCTATGTTGATCAGGCTGATCTTGAATTCATAGAGATCTCTCTGACTCTGCTTCTTGAGTGCTGGGATTAAAGTTGTATACCACCATATCCTATTGGGGAATTTTTTTTTCTGTTTTTTTGAGACAGGGTTTCTCTGTATAGCCCTGGCTGTCCTGGAGCTTGCTCTGTAGATCAGGCTGGCTGAACTCAGAGATGGCCTGCCTCTGCCTGGAGAGGCTGGGATTTAAGGCGTGCACCACCACTGCCCAGCTGGAAAAAAATGTTTTTTTATTCAAACAAAATGATGATTACCCCAGCATACCATCTAGAGAAGAGTATGGAGGCCATCAAGTAAGGGAGGCAGTCCAGGTAAAGCTTAGCAGTCTGCCTGAGGTAAACAACGGGGCTGGAACCCCATGGGTACTGCCATAGTCCATTTGACATTGCTATGGCAAAATATTTAAGAATAGGTGCCTTAAAACTCTGGTGGTTAGAGAGTATGGACAGCAAGGCCCCAGCATCTAATGAGAAAGGAAGCAAGAGAATTGGAGGAGTCGAGGTTTTTATCAGCTCTGACGAGAGTCCACCATGCCTACACACACATACACACACGCATGGGCATGCACAGACAGGAAAATATACACCACATTAACACAAAGTAGAGCTAGAGAGGCTATTGTCAGCATCAGACAAAGTAAATTTCAGAGCGGAAAATATTATGTGGGATAAATAGGGTCCTTTCAGTGTCAGCAAGATGGCTCGGGTTCTTGATGAGAAAGTCTGGAGAGCTGAGGGATTCCCAGAGCCCATGTAAAGAGCCCTATGTGGTAGTGCATCTGTGATCTCAGGACTCCTATGGCAAGCTGGGAGGTACAGGTGGGAGAATCGGCTGGGAGCTTGTGGTTCGGCTAGCCTGGAGTAGGACACAGCAGAGCAGAAACAACAAGAGAGAGGCCCTGCCTCCAAAACAAGGCGGAAGGGGAGAACTCCCCACAAGGGAGGCCTCCACATTCATGCTGTGGCATGCATGTGTTCACACTCACATCACACACATTCATAAAGAGGGTCATTTCATACGGATGAAATGTTTGTCCTGAAGACACTGTAGATGCTACTCAACTTACAGGTGGATTACATTATAATGACCCACCCTAAGTTAAAATAATCAGAAGTAAAATTTCATTTAATACAGCTGACTATCATAACCCAGTCTAACTTAAATGTGTTCAGACACTTACAACAGCTTTCATCTGGGAAAAACCATCTAAACACAAGGCCAATTTTACACAATAGCTCATGGAATATACTAAATGCTCTACTGAAAGGGGGGCAGGAAGTGGTGGCGCACGCCTTTAATCCCAGCATTCAGGAGGCAGAGGCAGGTGGGTCTCTGAGTTCGAGGCCAGCCTGATCTACAGAGCGAGTTCCGGGACAGCCAGGGCTACACAGAGAAACCCTGTCTTGAAAAACAAAAAAGAAAGAAAGAGAAAAAGGAAAGAAGTGAGGGGAGATCCCAAGGCAATCTGAAGGTGCTTTCCCACCATTGTGAAGCCCATGGCAAACCACTGTACCCCAGGGGCCGGCTGTAGTCCCAAACATGCACAGACCTTTTAAGAAGGCTTTAAAATACAAGAAACAAAATGAAGAAACTCTAAGTACAAAGAGCTAAATCCAAGCTATGCTTGGAGATTTTGACATACTTTTCTCAATAATTGATAGGTTGGCCAGACAGGAAATCAGTAAGTCTGTATAAGACTTTAATAGTGCTATCAATCAATTTGACCTAATTGATGTTCATAAAAAACACTTTGTCCAACCATGGAAGAATACAGTTCTTTTCATGTACATAGGATACATTCAGCAGGATAGAGCATATTCTAGCAATTAGATATTTCTAAATCGGAACATTTCATATTCCAGCCATTACATACTTCTAAATCAGAACAGTGCATATTCTAGCCATTAGATACTTCAGTATCAGATAAGATCATATTCCCAGTCATTAGATATCAAAACCAGAAGACCATATTCCCAGTCATTAGATATCTCTCAATATAAACTTATTTAAAATCATACAAACGTTTTATATTTTTATTCCGTCTATTTATTTGTGTGATGTATGTATGCTGTGGTGCATGAGTGGAGATCAGGGGACAACTTGAAGAAGCTCTTCCTGCGTCCACCACGTGTGTTTCAGGGACTGAACTCAGGTAGTCAGGCTTGGCAGCAAGTACCTTTACCCAGTGAACCATCTTGCTCTGAAGTTTGTGGTATGTGTGTGTTAACATTTATTTGTGATATTTGCCACAGTGCATATGTAGAAATCAGAGAGCTGACTTGCAGGAATCAGGGTCCTCCTAGCACATGGGCTCCAGATAGGGAACCCAGGCTGCCAGGCATGGTGGCAAACTCTTTACCCTTTCAGCGACATCACCAGCCTCTAAGTATGTTTTGACCACATTAGAACTACTAAAATAAAACTAACGACAGAAAAACATCTAGAAGATTCTAAAGTGTTTGGGAAATAAATGATACATGAGGTAAAACATGAAGCAAAAAAAAAGTTAGAAGTATTTTAATTAAGTGAAATGCAAATGATCAAAATTAACAGACTACAGCTAATGTTGTAATACCTAGAAGGAAAGAACAATCTCAACCCAGCAACCTTGCCTTCCAATGCTGTTAACTAGACTGGGAAGAACAGGCTGCACATTGGAGGAAATGAAATAATAAAGAACCAAGTGGAGATGAATATGAAATAAAAATAAAGAAAACCACTGAGACTAAAAGGTATACTGCACTGAGAATATTAATAAAGGTGTAACCAGGTAAACCAGAATAAAAAGAGAAGACTCCGTGTGTCACACACACCTGTAATCCTAGTACTCGGGAGGGTGAGGCAGGGACACGGAGAGTCTAAGGCAGGCCTGGACTATGTAGTGAATTCAAGACCAAATGGAGCTGCATAGCAAGAATGCCTTCTCTCGGATTTTTTTTTTTTAACCATAAGATGCTACTATCAGAAATTAGAGATATGGCATCTGTTATTTTTTTAATTATGAGGAAGGAACAGCTATTTGGCAGTACATTTGACATCAAATGATAAAATGGGCAATTCATTAAGAGTAAAATACCCATATGACACAGGATAATCCTATGGAAGAAATCATATTTCTAGTTAAATAGCCATGGGCTCCAGAATATATTTTAAGAGTTCTAGTGAACACACACTTAATAAAAGTGCCCATACAAAACACCTAAACTGCAAATAAATACATAAGCTCATTATTAGTAGTATGAAAATTCAAATGAAAACCACAGATACTGAGAATAAAAAGACCACTGGGCATGGGGACATGCGCCTGTAGCTTCAGCTCTGGCAGCTGAGGTAGGAGGATCAGTTAACCTAGGCCCAACCTGGGCAACATGGTGAAACCCTGTCTCAAAAGACGAGGTAGGAAGTCCTTTGGAAGGCAATGTGGCAGTTTCTTTAGAAGTTCCATACATACCCATCCGCCCTAGCTACCCACTGTGTCACAGTATCTACTGCATCCATGTGCAGAGTACCTTTGTTTGTTTGTTGGAACCCCAAGCTGGGAACAATCTTGTGTCTAGAGGTTGGTGGTCAAGCAGCCTGATGTGTATCTCCATGGTGGAGCACTGCTCAACCATAACGGGAGAACTTAATTCACACGCCATCCCTTGGAGCTGGACTGCATGTGGTCCTGCCCTCTCCAAGAGACGCACGCCCTCTTACCTGCCACACTCTCTCCAGCCCCCCAACTGTACCATCCTCACTTCCTCATCTTCTGAAAGAACAGGGCTTCAGCATGCCCTCTGCGGTTGTTCTCCCCTGTTCTCCCCTCGGTCTGCCTGGCTGGACGGGGAATGCAGGTGCTCGGGCATGGAAGGATCTTGAGATTTCTTGGATTTGCCCCCCTTCCCTTCAGTGGGGCTCGACAGCCCACACAGCATGCTCCCTTCACAACTTTCGCCATACTTGTGTGCAGCCCTCAGCTGGCTCACTGCAAAGCTCACTGATTTTCACCATGTTGGAGAGCTAATGGCCGCACCTCAAGCATGTAAAGCTCATAACTACTCTATTAGTTTACTAGCGATGCTGTAAGACAGTACCAGAAACTTACGACTTAAAAACATCATTTACTCTGTCAGTTCTGGAAGCCAGAAGTCCAAAATCAAGGTGTGAGCGGGGCTGTGCTTCCTTCAGAAGCACTGGGAGAGAATCCTCTCTCTCTGGTTTCCTAGTTTGTGGCTTACATAACTCCAGTTTCTGCCTCCATCTTCACTGAGCCTTTCCCTACCCAACTGTTTCTCAGCTTTAGGAGGGCCTGCCCTGAATCCAGCATGCAGTGTGGTCCTATCTCTGAATCCTTAATTATATCTGTCAGGACCCTTTTTCCAAATAATCTCACATTCACAGGCGCTTGGTGTTAGGGCATGGACATGCGGGGAAGGGGCACAATCCAGGTCACTGCGGCCAGACACATCTTGAGAGTACAGCATGAGCTATCAGCAGCACCCGGAAAGACCCCTCAGGGTCTAGGGGTGTGTCTGCCTCTGAAGAGCTTTTGCGGGGACCTCTCTGACATCCCAGTGAGATCTCAAAGAATCGATCTGACCTCTTTACCCTGTCTGGCTCTAGTGATGGCCCGTCGCCTCAGGGCCATCCACAGCCCACTTAGCTTGGCAGATGGCTGGGGAACTCAAGGATCTTGGAAGAAAGGAGCATTTACAGGGTACCTAGTCTGTATTTCCACTTCAGTCTCCACAAAGATGTTCTGAGTCGGGTCTTTGCTTTCTATCTTATAGATAACGTAACTGTAAAACTTAACACTTGCCAGTCACACAGCCAGTAGCTGGCAGGGCTTCAAAGCCTGGTCATTGTGCCTTTGTAGGACTGAGTGGCAAGTCCAAGGAAGAGCACACCTAGATCCTGTCATGACTTCTTTCCTGGAGTACCAGCCTCTCTGTGATAACTCACTGGTGGCACAACAGCGGCACCCAGTGGCTTCAGCCATAAACTACACGATCAAGGCGCTAGGTCAAATTCCTTCACTTG
Source organism: Peromyscus attwateri (assembly GCA_902168425.1). NCBI lineage: Eukaryota > Metazoa > Chordata > Mammalia > Rodentia > Cricetidae > Peromyscus > Peromyscus attwateri. The sequence continues at coordinate 1,585 of CABHPP010121754.1, read as the reverse complement.
TGGGCCATCACTTTGTTTCCATGGTAACTAGCCGACTCACCTAATATAGAATTAACCCATCTGTAGTTTAAGGAGAAATAGGCAGTTCTCTGAGGAAAGGTGGCTTTCTAGGGTGCAGACTAGAATTGAATGCTCCACAGTGTTAAATCCAAGGAGCTGTATTTTGAGGGCTAGCCTGCCTCTCAGGAGGCCCAGACATTGACAGGTATGCAAGGATCTCACAGTGCTACCCACCTCAGGTGGGTCATCCCTCCATAAGACCAGTTTCTAAAAGGAGAAAGACGTGTCTGCGACACAAGATTTCCCAGGCTAGAGCAAACTGAAACTGCACTGTGTCTGGGGGCCATCTTTGTCCTTTGTATGTTCCTGGGAATGTAATTATACAAGTTAGAACTGGTATTAATAAATGATGTAGGAGCTGGACAGTGGTGGCACACGCCTTTAATCCCAGCACTCGAGAAGCAGAGCCAGGCGGATCTCTGTGAGTTCAAGGCCAGCCTGGTCTACAGAGTGAGATCCAGGACAGCCAGAGCTACACAGAGAAACCCTGTCTCAAAATAAATAAGTAAATAAATAAACGATGTAGGCCAGCGATGGAGGCACACACCTCTAAGGATGTGTGCATCTGAGGATTCTGGTATATGGGGGAGACTGTGGAACCCATCCCCAGAAATGATGAGCGGTGACTGTAACTGCATAGCTTCTATAACATAAAACATTTTAACGAGGATGCCAGGTATGGTAGTGCGCACTTTTTACCCCAGCACTTGGGAGACAGAGGCCAGCCTGGCCTACATAGTGAGTTCTATGACAGCCAGAGCTGTGTAGTGAGAATGTTTCAAGGGGGAAGGAAGAGAGGGAAGCAGTGTATTGTAGAATGTACCTTACAGAATGTACCTTACTGTGATGTAATTCTTAGCTAAGATTACCTTTTTGTTGTTTTTTGAGATAGTTTCTCTGGGTAGCCCTGGCTGTCCTGGAACTCACTCTGCAGACCAGGCTGGCCTCAAACTCAAGAGATCCACCTGCCTCTGCCTCCCGAGTGCTGGAATTAAAGGCGTGCACCACCACTGCCTGGCTAAGATTTATCATTTTAAAGCGTGCAACTTTAAAGGTGCTGTGGCCCCCCTTTCACCACGCTCCAGGACACCTCCATCCCACTGAAAACAAGCCTGTGCCCACTGAACTGCAGTTAGCCAGCCTCCCTCTCCCTCAAGCTTCAGCCCACTCTTTCCAGTTCTTGTTTTACTTTTCACTCACCCCATGGTGATCTTTGAAGTAGAAATTGCAGGTGGGGGGTTTGTTGTTGCTTTGGAGGCAGGGTCTCATGCATCTACGACCTTTATCTTTCTGTGGCCTTTCTCTTCCTATATAGCGAGGATGATCTTGAACCCATTCTGCCTCCATCTCCTGTGTGCTGGGATTACGTGTGTGTGCTACTGTGCCGCTTTATGTAGTGCTGGGGTTGTACCTGGAGCTCTCATGTACTTTTTGAGCTATGTAAGGACTCGTTTTTTCATCGTTTTTAAAGATTTCTTTTTAATTATATATATATATATATATATATATATATATATATATATAT